>JANHZU010001434.1:0-21127 GCA_032468055.1 Acrochordus granulatus | reverse complement strand
CCTTTACGCGCAGGACCCGGGCTGGCGCCGGAGCATCGCCGCTTCCCGCTCCCCGCCAGGGCAGGGGCGGTCCAGGCGCGCCTCCTTCCCGCAGCCGAAGCCGCGGCGGGCAGGCGGAACAAAGCTGCGCTATCCTGCGCCATCCGGGCGTTACGAACGGCTGCGAGAATTTCCGAAGGCAGCCCCGGGCGCGTCCGAAGCGCTGCCCTCTGCCGGGCGGAACGGCGGTGCTTTGCCTTCGGGGTCCCGCCTCGCCGCCCGCCGGGGTTGCCTGTCTTCAGCTGCCCTGCTTTCTCCTTGCCCTCGAGTGGCGTTCACACGCGCTTGGATCCGTTGCCGCCAGGAAGCTCGCGTCCTGGGTTTGCACTTGCCGAGGAATCCCCTATTCGCACGACCGGAGGAAGGACCTGCGGCTGGCTAGGCAGCAGTTATGCAACGTAGTATCCGACGCCGAGCACCGGTCGCAAGAACCTTGCTGATAAAAACAGGGTGAACCCCTCCGGAGCGGTGCAGTAAATCAATCCGTCCGTTCCGGCGAGCAGTAAAAAGTTGGGTTCTTCAGCGCCGAGGGAAGGCGATCGGCAGCCAAGCTCGCCCGCGTGAATGTCTTCTGTGCATCAGTCTGCAAATTGTTTAAAAAACTCAGCCGGGGGTGCGTGCCGTTGTGAGGTGACAAGACTTACGTTCGGGGTGTCACAGCCACCTGGGAAACTTTCCCCAGTAAGAGGGGTGGGCCACCTAAAGCCCTGAGGCCACAGATAGACCTTGGCCCACTCGGGACTCTGGCCCTACCCACAGTGGGAATGCCATTCCTTTCACACTTTGACAAGTTTAATGGAAGAAAAAGGGGAGAGGCAAACATTTTTTAGAAATCCCAGCCCTGTCAGATATTTCTGGACTTGTAATGATGTCTTACGCTGGCTTATACTTCTAACCATAAACTCTCCTGGGAGCAATGATCAATGGACAAAACAGAGCAATAAAAGAGACGAAAACCTTTCAGAACGGTTGTTTCCCTTAATCCTGAAAGTTAGTTGTTTTCATGCAGTTTTGGGATGTCTGGATGAGGTGCTTGTGGCTTGAGGAGAAAAGAACATCTAAGGATGTTTCAGCTTGCATGGTCCGGTCTCTTTCTGTCACTTCTTTCTCTGTCGTTTACTTTCTTCTTCTACTTCTCTGTCTCCTCTCTTCGGAGTCCTTGATGCTGTCTGAGCTCGGTTGTTTCCTTACAGATGTTTCATTATCCAAGTAGGTAATATCAGTACTATCACTATCACAAGCAATAATGATGTTACTTAGTTGGGTAATGAAACATCTTCAAGCAAACAACCAAGCTCAGAGAGCACCAAGGATTCCACAACCAACCTGGAGCTACAAATATTCTCTTCCATCAGTACCCCTTCTCTTTCTCCATCACCTTCTTCCTGAAAGGCCAAGAGATGCCCACTTTATTTTTGGCAATCTTCCTCATTTTGCACCTAGTTCTTCCCTCTTTTTCTTACTGAGATAATAAAACACCCAAAGATGGCAAAGATGGAATTGTTCCACAAAGCCTCTGGACCGAGAACATGAACAATGTTATATTTCAAATTGTATATTATATTTCTTCATCAAGAATTGAGAAAGCCTTTTGGATTAAAGGCGAAACGTCTTCGACTTGAGAAAAATCCAGTCCAGATGCCTGTTTTTTAAACTTTGTTGATGCAATTACCCTGGACGAGTGAGAGTCTTCACAGACATGTTTATATTTCAAAGCATCCAAGGGCTGAGCCCTAGCAGCCCATTATTCATGAGTGTGGAGGCTGAGCCCTCTTCTACTGCTACCCATCCCCTTCTCTCAGAGAACTGCCCACAACGGGAAGGAGGTCAAAAAAGTCAAGATGCCATATGCAATGTATGTAAAAAAGGGTGAGGCTTTGATTGCCCAGTCAGCAATACCATCTTGACTTCTTTGATCCTTTGCAGATAGCCCTCATTTGATGAGGTGGGCTTGATCCACCAAAAGCTTAAGGTACAATTAAACTGGCTAACCTTATGGGTTTCCAGAAGAGTCAGCAGGATATGGCTAAAAATAAGGCAAGATGATCAAAGGTTTATTTACTTTTGTTTATCCATCTCAGTTTCAATTAATTTATTCATTCAATTTATATAGTTGTCTGGCTCCTGTGTATATGACTGTGTGTGTATATGTTTTAAAGATAATATAAACACACAAGCTAATGCAAAATAAAGAAAACAAAGAAAGAAAACGAGAAAGGAAAAAGGCAAAAGTGCAAAGGGATAAGATAAAAAAATAGCAAATAAAGGCTTCTGATTTCTTTTGCAGCAAATATGAGTACAAAGTTATCTTACTTCATTACAAAAAAGCTCACTTTTTCTATTTTACTTCATTACAAAAAAGCTCATTTTTTTCTATTATCTATTTTTTAATCATCAAAACCACCAGTCAAAGTCCTTTTTTTTCTGTTACATGCAAAAAGTCTGTAAGGGGTTTCCATTCAGCCACAAATGCAGATATTGTCTTTTGTCTAATCAAGGAAGCCAATTTAGCCATCATCTTCACCAAGTTCCATCATCTTCACCAGTCATTCCTCTATTATGGGTAGTGTCATACTTTTCCACTTTTAACATACAGTAATGTCATTGCAGTTATCATAACAATATATAAAATACATTCTATGGCTTTTTCTATTTATTAATCCCAAAAGAAAAGTATTTGGTTTCACTTGTACATTAGTCTTTAAAATCTTCTGAATTAGTGTATTTCTTGGGATCCAAATTTGTTTGTCATTTTTACATGTCCACCATATATGATAAAATGCCCCTATACATTCTTCACATTTCCACAAAGATTCGAAGTACCCTTATACATTCTTGATAATTTCTCTGGTGACAAATACCAACAACACATCCGTTTATAAATTTATTGTTTAGGTTAGAACATCATGTGAATTTCAGTCCTTTCAACCACGTATTTTCCCATTGATCTATTTATTGTAGCTAAAACGTTTAGCCCATTTTATCATACATTGTTTCACTTATTCTTCTTTTGTATTTCAGCAAAAGTTTATACATTTTAGCAGTAAGATATTCAGATTTGCACAGAATGCTGTTTCAAACTCAGTCTTGCATTGTTCCAAACCATAAAATCTTTTATCCACTTTAAACCTTTCTGATAACTGCCCATAAAAAAAACTATTGATGAATATATCCTTCTGTTGTCAAATCTCCTGATTTTATTTCACAATCCTCTTGAGGAAATTCTAATACATAACAGTAAGTTAACTGCTTAAGTTTACTTATCATTTCTCATCTATAACATGCTTCTTGTGCTGAGAGCCAAAAAGGTGTTTCTTCTCTCAACCTAGGTTTATATTTATTCCACATTCTAAGAATGGCCTGCTTGACATAATGATTTTTTGGAATCCACACTAACCTTAGCTTTGTCAGGCTGTCCAATATCTCCATCCAACCACCATCCAAAACTCAGATCTATGGCTTTCTAACCACAACAGCCTTCTGTCTCCTAACAATACCCATCCTTTCATCCAAGCTAAACAGCAGGCAGCAAAGTATAATTTCAAATTTGGAAGGTCCAGCCCTCCTCTCCCCTCTGCATCTCGTAATATTTTATATTTGAGGACTTTTCCCCTGCCATACAAATTTAGATATATCCTTCTGCCATTGTTTAAGTGGAACAACACTTGTCAAAACAGGCATTGGCTGAAACAAAAATAACATTCTAGGTGAACCATTCACCTTAATCACAGACATTCTCCCCAACAGTGACAATTGTACTTTATCCCATCTTAACGTACCTTTAACTCCATTCCATGTCTTAACATAGTTATTTTAAAATAACATACAATTCGTATCTGTCGTAGTAACACGACAGATTATTTTACGAGTATTTTACTTTCTTGCTTATCTTAAAACCTGTTTTATTCATCAATTCTGTTTTTGTATCTTCATTTTTTTGTTAACATCTTTGTCTTCTGTTTGTTAATCTTGAAACCTGCTAGTGCCCTGAATTCTTTTAATTTACTCATTAAAAATTCAGTTTGATTGATTGGGAGCCTCCAAGATGGACAACTATATAAATGTTTTCAAAAAAATCCTTTTGAAGAGTGCTGAAGCCAAAACCAAGTCATCTACAAAAAATCTTAATTTATGTAACTTTTTTAAAATCTTTATGCCCATAATCCTTTCATCTTGTCTTATGTATCTGTCCAATATTTCAACAACTAAAATAATCAGAAGAGGAAGCAATGGGCAACTTTGTCTTGTTCCTTTGTGTATTTCACATTGTTTGGTTAAATCTCTATTAACGATTCTTTGTGCCATTTGTGTATAAATTGATTTCACCCACTTTATAAAACATTCTCCAAAATAAGTATCTTCCAGAACTTTAAGCGAGAAAGTCCAGTTCGATTTGCCATAATCCTTCTCTGCATCTAAATAGATCAATGTAGCTTGTTTTTCAACAGAAATAATAATAAAATAAAAAGTTATTCTAAAATATTTGACACATTTCTAAAGTCATCCTTTAATTATCTTTTAGATAAAAACCTACATTGATCCTCATGAATAAATTCTTGCAAAATTATTTTCAGTACCTTTCATCTAAAATTATTGTAAACAAGTTATAATCATTATGCAATAATGATATTGGTCTGTATTTTCTTGCTAAAGTCAAATCCCTCTTTATTATAACTAATGTTATACTGCATTAGTATTTTTCTAAGTTTTTGGCATCTTCCCTCTCTATAATATAGAGTTCATTGCTTTGTAGAAGTTATAGAAATTCATCCACAAAATACTTATATTTTGATATTATATCAAACTTGATAACCCATCCGGTCCAGGCACCTTTCCTGATTTTCCCTTTTTAATAATTTGTTAATGTGTTCTTTAAATAACTTGATCATTTGTTCTTCTGTAATCCTCAGTAAATTTTATGTTTTCTGAAATATGTATCTGCTTTCTCACTGAAATATCATATCTTCTACACAAATAGAGAGTCCAGATTTCGGCGGCATATAAATTTAATAAATGAATGAATGAATGAATGTAATATTGAAACAATTTTTTGCATAGCTGCATTATCCATTAATGCAGTATCTCCCTCTCATCATTTCAGTATCATTTTCTTTTCTCTTTGTAATTTATAAGCCAACCATTTCCCTGGTTTACATAATTCAATTTTATTTCCATTTTTTATATGGTAGTCCTCGACTTATGACAGGTTGCTTATTGACCAAAGTTACGACTGACTTGAAAAAGTGGACTTACGATCTGGATTTGAGGTTCTGTGGTCATATGACTGAACTCTGGAGGCTTGGCAATATGGCTACGTTTATGACAGTTCGAAGCATCCTGCAGTCACATGACTGCGTCTACTTGTTTTTTGGCAAAAGCGCACCCATAGCAAACCACTGGTTAACAACCGCCACAAAAAAGGTTGTAAAATTGGGTTGGACACCTGGATTGTTTTTATTGATTTATTTATTATCTGAAGACTCTCCGGCTAACAAAAAACTACGGATAGCGATTGCCTGTCCCTGCCTTTTCTAGCCGTTTTTCGAGCAGCGATTTTTCTGACGGTAATCCAAAACAGGAGACGTCTCCAGCAAGCGAAAAGATAAATAAGTAAAAGACAAGCTACTCCCGCCCCCCTTTATTATTTTTGTGGTTTTGACACTTTCCAGGAGAGTCTGCAGCATATGCTTAAAAAAAGTCGAGAGGGCAGCCTCGATGGTGAGATCAAAGCTTCAGTTCTTTTCTGTATCTGTCCTTCTGCACTTCCACTCATTCATTCGTTCGTTCGTTCCATCTGCATAACTGCTCATCTCTCGCTTGTGACTCTGGGCTTCTTTCTCAAGCAGCAAAATTCAACACGGGTGACAATCTGGATGCAGACCACAACCAACCTCACCTCTCAGCTTCAGCCTGCCTTCCTTGTAGACCGAGGGGTACTCTATGGGCAAAAATACAATGAGCAGAGTCTTCTGCTCCGTTCCAGCTGCCTGCCGGGAGGAAACATAACCTGTTGAACATTGGCCTGTCACACAGCTGCCAAAGCAACTGTCGGAGGAAAAATGAAAGCAACACAGGAGGCCACAGTGAGTTCACCCTTGTCCTACTTGGCCAGCCTGAGTTCCATGGGCTGTCGGTCAACAGGTGAGCTGTCATTAGAGGACGCCCTCCGGGTGAGTTGTCATTAGAGGACGCCCAGGTGAGTTGTCATTAGAGGACGCCCTCCAGGGCAAAATGGAGAGCGGAGCCTGCCTTCTCAGCCCACAGCCCTGCTCGCGATGCTCCCTCCTTCTCCACGCTGCCAAATCCCTGCTCCAGGCATGGAGAGGGCCCTGCGAGAGAGGCCACATCAGGAAACCGGCTCCAGAAGAACAACTGGAAGGGACCCGTCATCAGGGGCCCCAACGTGGTGGCTTCCCAGACGTGGTCTCCCCCTCTGGAATAGCCTCTCCTCCCTCCCCCGGGGAAGGACACCCTCTTCTCTGTTAATGTTCTCAGAAAGCTTCGGCGAGATGCAATAGGAAGAGTTTCGGTTTTGCAGGATCTATTTTGGGATTAAGGGCAGCTGCATTTTAATTGTTTTATGCTTAATCGGGAGGGAGGCTTGTACTGTAAGATGATTTGAACCCAGCTGCGGTAAGCAGGGCTGCGGGATGCGCGGCGTTCTCCGAAGAGGCCAGCATAAGGCTAAGTACGGTAAAAGGAGGGACGTTTCAATAGGAAAAGCAAAAGCATCCGGTACAATCATGGTCTGGACTTTTCCCAGCCCTGACACCGCAAGTGTCAGATTCATCGCACTGACTAGGCCAATGTTGCCTGTGCCAGCTCGGCTCACATGCGCACACCCCTGAACGGAAGGCCTTTGGCTTCAGCTTCAAGGTCTGGCCTTCGCTGCACTAACAGGAAAGGTTTATCTTCCCCATGGATGTTTTATGGATGTTTATTGAACTCTTACTGTGAAGGTTTTATCAATTATTTACTGTGGAGGGTTTGGCTGCACTATCTTGTCAACTGGCAGGAGTCCTGAAAGATATGGCAGGGTGAACAAATAAAACAAACAAATCAAGAATAAAGAAAAGGACTTGCTCCTACCCAAGGCAACATGTAGACCCGCCCCCAACATGGCTTGCAAGAGTCTCAACACATCTGGAGGGCTCTAGGTTGGGGAGCAAATCTCGCAGCTTTTACTATTTTCTTGGAGACATCTGTCATCTGCTGCCCAGAGGTCACCCTTCTCTTAACTTTAAATAGCTGTTCTGGGGATCAGTGTCTTCTACATCTTTTCAAGAGCCCAGAACATCCTACAGCATATCTCAGTTTTGATTAACACCTACAACTTTTCTTTTTTTTGAAAAGCGCGGGGGGAGGGGGAGAATGTTGAAATGAAACCTATTTCAGGAACACTTTCTACTTTTGTTATGTTCTTCAGCGGATCTTGGGGCTTGCCAGCAATGTCATGTTTCACTAACATCCAGAGTCAGATGTGTTAAACTAATCTTAAAATCCACATCACCTTTTCCTAGTTCAGTATTTGGTCTTAGGTAGGGATGAAAAGCCCCTTTCAGTAAAGACGTTTTCTGTGTTAACCTTCTCTGTGATCTTTCATTCCACAGGATTCCCACCCACTCAAATGGGGACCTCTGAGAAGGGACCTCCCATCCAGTCCTTTTCATTCCTTAAACCAACTTGGTTTAATGAGTGGAATCTTAACGGATCCCAATCCTATGCAAAGACACTATTGGATCTTGGGATCATCGATGAACACCTTCTGGTTCTTCAGAGGATCCTGGTTTCTCTTAATGCAGATTGAGGAACGCTGGCCCCCCTCTTGATTAGTGAGCAGAAGGGCCTTCTCAGCTTCCTGTCTCAGCCCCCCCAACTCTTACCCAGCCAGTTTCACCATGAAGTGGGTGTTTCCCTTCGAGCCAAGAACCCCTTGAAAAAGTCTCCATACTTCCATATAGTCTCTGACACAGCTGATTGCAGAACTCTGCATGTGTAAACAGAGACTTTCTCTGTCACTGTCTGAGCGCCTGGCAGGGTGTAATCCTGTCTGTGTCAGAGGAGTGTGTGGGTTGGAGCCTGCTGATGCAGCATCTGGAGAATATCTGCTACTGAGAGCCCCGATCCCCCTCCAGAAGACCTCTCTTTCCTCTTGGGCCCTTTGCAAGTCTCCAAAGAACTGGGATCCCGACAGAATTAAAGCACTGCAAGAATTAAGACACGGCCATCGTGCCTCAGACCCCTTCACCCAGTCAGATGGCCTACAGACCCTGAAGCCCTGCAGGACATGACACTCTTAGTCTTCTCTGAAAATATGCTAATAGATAGGCTGATCCTGGCACACATCTCCAAACAGAATTCTTCACCCAGAGGGAATAGGAAGTCAACTGAAAGACAGGAGTTTTAATCAAGGGAAGCATAAGGTCTTTGGATTTCGGTGGCATATAAATTTAATAAATAAATAAGGTAAAAGCAAAGGGGAAAAACGTTAACTTCAAACCTCTGTGCTAGCAGGAAACATTACATCTTTATCCTATCCTATCCATCTGTCTCCCGCCTTTATTATTCTTACAAATAACTCAAGGCAGAGGACATATTCATCACACCTTCCTCCTTCTCCACAATAACCCTGTAGGTGAGTTGGGCTGAGAGAGAGGGACTGGCCCAAAGTCACCCAGCTGGTTTTCATGCCTAAGGCAAGATTAGAACTCATAGTCTCCAGCTTTCTAGTCTGGTACCTTCACCACTAGACCAAACTGGCTCTCATCCTTAATATATCCGAACAACAAAAAGTTGGGGTGGCATTGGAAGAGGTGGTAGCCGACATGGGTGGATAACTGGATGAAAAACAGTCCAGGGTCAATGCAATGAGATCAAGAAGACAGGCCATGCATGCTCCTGTTTCCAATCCCCTTTTATAAAACAGCCAGGCAATCTCTTGCTTTGGATTAGTTCTGAATCTGACTTTTCTACCGGAGCAAACGATAACTTTAGAACAGGGGAATTTAGATGGATAAGGGAGAAACAGCATGAGGAGGTAACTATGAACACAAACCTTATCACCATCATTATCTTCTCTCTAAGTCCCAACCAGAATTCAATTTTGAGGAGGAGAACTATTGTTCTTCAAAGATAGAGGAAGTCTGATCTTGGGCAAGACAACCTTTTTGCTCTTCGGCATCATTTAAAAAGACAAATTCCACTCTAGAGATTTCTCAGAACAAAACTGAAAAGAAAGCAGACAGTTAACTGAATAGTTAAACATTTATATTCCTGTTTTCCTTCCTTGGACATCCAAGGTCGTTTATAGGGAGCCAGAGCAAACTATAGCCATAATAGTAGAATCTAATCAATCCCAGGCAAAGGAACCGGGAGTCAAAAAAGATAACCAGACTCCAGACCATATAATGGCATGAGAAGATCCCCAAGGCCACACTAAATGTTAGAAGAAGGTAGCAGTCTACCTCAAGCAGCAGATCTGGAATTTGGTAGAAGGCACAAATGGCACCTCTTTCTTTTGGGTCCATACTAATTAGCATGAAGTAATTACTTTAATGGGTGAGTTAATGGCCAACCAAATTCATTCTGGGTGAAGGAAACCAAGGATTCATAGACATGTGTTAGTTGCATTCTTTGTTGGAAGAGAGGCCAACAGCCAGCAGACCAAACCCATCCCATCTTCCTTCCTCATCTGCTCATCCCTTTTCTTTTCTCCTACGGGGAGTCAATTAGCCTGGCCTTCATCTCTTCCATGCTGATGTCTTCCAGCTTTTTACGTCAATAATGGCAACTTCTGGCTGCAAAGATTGTAAACAAGAACTCAGTTTTTATATATTTGTATCCTACCTTTATTATTTTTATAAACAACTTAAGGCAGTGAACATATTTAACACACCTTCCTCCTCCTGTTTTCCCCACTACAGCAACCCTGTGAGGTGGGTTGGGTTGAGAAAGAATGACTGGCCCAAGGTCACCCAACTGGCTTTCATGGCTAATGTGGGACTAGAACTCACAGTCTCCTGGTGATTGGCCCAAAATCATCTAACCAGCTTTCATGCATAAGGCAGGACCATAACTCATCATCTCCTGATGACTGGCCCAAAGTCATCCACCTGGCTTTCACGGCTAAAGTGGGATTAGAACTCATGACCTCCCGGTTTTTCATGTGTTATCTTAACTACTAGACCAAACTGGCTCAGTCCTATGTGTAGGGCCTCACTGGAGGACTTCAAGGTTTCCCCTCCTGCTATCCTTCATAGCGTGGTTCCAATAGTCCATCAACTTCCAATGGTTAGTTGCCATTTTTTCATCAGTCCTGCTGTTGTATCTAGATTAAGCCCAACTGTATTGAAATCGAGAACATTCTCCCTTCCACCATCTCTTATCCCAGAAGTGGGATAACTGGTTTCCCAGGACTTTCCATAGCTCCTTAGTTCTGTTTCAGAGAGATCTAGAGCAGTGTTTATCAACTTTAGCAACTTTAAGATGGATGGACTTCAACTCCCAGAATTCCTCAGTCAGAAACACTGAAACTGAATTTGGTCCAAGGATTCCAGGAGTTGAAGTCCACCCATCTTAAAGTTGCTGAGACTGAAAAACACTGATCTAGAACTACCTTGGATCACTATTGCTAAAAATGGCCACAATTTCCAATAACAAAGACAGGAAAGGGGTGAAAACTGTAGAAGAATATTTCTCAACCTGGGTGCCCTCCAGATATGAGAACTTCAGTCCCCAGAGTTCTCATCTTTGATGATGAACCATGAGAGCTGAGTCAACATCTGGAAGATATTTCGAAGTCTTCTGCTGTAGAAGCCCTAAACGAGGTTTAACTTTGTTTTTAAACTAAGATACTCCATTCTCTTCTCTCCCAACACCCCCTTTTCAAAAACTTAGGACAAAACCCTGAAAATCTCAAGAGTGTTTTGCAACATAGACATATTTCCTCTCCCTGCCCAAGTCTTTCCCGTTCCCACGATAGATGTTCCCTTTGGCCATGAAGACCGCCTTCTTCTAAGTTACATGAAACTGAGAAATAATGATTACTAATATCTATACCAGGAGAGAAAAACAGTACTAAGTTAAATATTCCTGCTCTTTTTCATTTTCCAGTCTGTCCTGTTCTCCTTCAGGGTACAACCACCAAAGCTGCCTGTGGGGAAGGTGGGAGACAGAAAAGTCAAGATGGCAGCTGCGACCAATGATCAGAGCTGCCCTCTTTAATATGCCTATTTCCCCCCACACACACGTCTCCCATCTTTTTCCATTCTAATTTTTTCCCCAACCATTTTTTTCTCTCTTCTTGCAAGTCCCCAGGAGTGGATGCTGCAAGTCTACAATATTTCCATCTTGTGCAGGGGAGGTGCCATTTCAACAGCTTATGTTCTTGGGCCTGGACTTCAAAATTCAAACAAATGGTTTATTTTAAAAAGCATACCCAACTTACATTTCCAGCCTCTAGAAACCCAAGGAGCCGACACTGACAACTTGTATAATCAGCTAACAATGCTCTCCAGAAGTTACCACCACCAACAGCAGCAGCAGCACTAAAGCCTATTTATTTGTGCATTGCTTCTTTCCCTCCTTAAGTGGTCCATGAGAAGAGTTTACATTATGAAATAATATTTCAAGAGGATTCACTAGCAGTTACAAGATGACATTTAAATAATCATACCAGCATTAAAAAGAAATGGAGATTAAACAGCCCATGAATCATGTCATGCTGGAGCCTAACACGCAACCTCATTATCCAGAGAGCAAAGGGAAAAGAGCTTCACCAAGGTTTTTAAACCCACCAGCAGCCTTTTTAAGATCTAGGAATTCCCATGCGGCTTCTAGGAAGCATCCATAGCCTCTGGAGTTGGTGAGCACTCTTGTAAAATGGTGGTGGAGAGAGAGGTTGCTGGTCAAAGAGAGATTCTGGGAGGAAATCATCCCAGAACCGAATGGCCAGACGATTCCCCCCATCCCATCCCATCCCCACCACCCTTCTCTATTCTTTACCTCATCTTTGCCTCTTTGGACACCTGCGGCTGGAACTCAGTTTAGGCAGCCCTGTTAAGCCCTGGAGCCTGACTACCCCCAAGTAATTCTTGGGTCATGCGGGAAGAGATGTGCACTTTTAGATAGTTTCCCCTCCTCCAAAAGAAAAAGTCAAATTTGATTCTCCTGGACATTTCTTTGCAACAATATGGAGGTTCCCCAATCTAGTTTACAACTATAGGATTTCCACGTGGTCTCCCATCCATCAACTAATCAGGCAGATTTGCTTCCTTCTAAACCCAGGAAAGGCCAACCAAATGGTTGTCCCTTATTTCCAATTCCAAGTCTTATAATAATTTAAATGTTGTAAACATGTATTAGCCTTGGTTTCTCAGACCAGCAGGGACCACACCAGCTGTAATCTAATTAGTTTGTTGAGTAAGCATAATAACTCAGTTCCTGCAACACAGTCAGCCAAAATCTAGTTACAAAGTGATATGCAGTGTATTTAACCATGCATTATTGAATAAGCCATGGTTGGTTAGACTCAAACATTATGCTAAGCCATTTGGAAACTGTGATGGTTGGGTTTATACAACACACATTTCACATACCATGATAAACAGTTGTGTATTTTAACTAAGGTTGGTTGAATGACGTATTTGTTGGGTTCACATAGCTAATAAACCAAAGTTCAACATTCCAGATACAACTTCATGCAGTGTATGAACTCAATTGGTAATTTAACACAATGAACATAATCATAATCTCCTTCAACTTTATAACCATGGTGTAAGGCAGGCCATTTGGTTAAAAAAACTAGGGGAGGGTGTGGAATAAGAAGGCTGAGAAATAACCTGTCTCAATCTAGGTGCAAAATTAATGGCGAAGGGATCATGCAAAGCCCTCTAAGCCCCCGCACTCACCGCAAGGAGGGCAGAACTAAAGTAGAGGTGTAATTTTGCATTTTGTGTAGTGAGGTAGGGTGTATGGGCCAAATAAGGATTTTAAACCTTGCATGTGCCAAAAGTACCCATTACAAATCTGAAAATCTCAGAGCCCCCCTCCAAACACAGAAGAGGAAGGCCAAAGTGTGCATGTGTTTCGGGGGAGGAGGTTACAACAGATAACCTTCAAGGCAGAAAAACTTCAGTTTTTCTTCCTACTGAAATAGCAGGTTGCCTTAGTTTTAACACAAAGGGCAGCTCAGACCAGACCCAAGAAAACATCATTTTTCCTTCTCTGCAAGACACTTGCCTGGGGCTGCAGAGAGCTGCTCAGGTTGGTCCCATCTCCCTCCCTCTTTGCTAAAAGCCTTTGCCGTCTCATCTGAGGCTGACTCAACTGAGAAGTTTAAATGAATTAGAGTTTAAAATGAGTTTAAACCCGAGAGTGGCCACAAACCCACGATGGGCTTCCACCTGACCGAGGAAGAGGCCAAAGGAGGCGAGTGAGCGTTCATTAGGAGCTGGGTAAGACAGGATGGGGTTCTACGAATTGCCTGCAGCCCTGATCCGGCTGCTTGCTCTTCATTTACTCCTGCTGAGCTCAACGGGAGACATTTGATTTGTTATTTTATTAAACTGTTCCTAGTGCAGTGAACTTTGCAATGCAAGCCCGACTCCTGGTGACTTCATGAATATATCCATGGAGATGCTCGGCAGCGTTGCTGAAAGGACTGGTTACTGTCTTTTTTGGCAAGCTTTTTCAGTTCCCCAGTTCAGTTGTCTAGTCAATCGCTTTGGGTTGACCTGGCGCTCTTCTATCCGAACATTCATCAAACCCAGCCTGGCTTTGCATTGTGAGAACAAACACGGTGGATATTTGTGACCCCACACAAATATACCACAGAATCTGGAGGCAGAAGTTTGACTGTTTCCTTAGGAAGGCTGAAATCACATTTTATGTTGGTGCACAATTCCCAAATCTGTTGGCCTCTCAATGACTAGGTTCACGCAACCTGCTAACTGAACCACGCTTGCAGAATTAAGTTAAGAGCCTGCAGTCAGAAAACCCTTTGAACCACAAAAGGGATGCAACAGTCAGGTTCATAAAACAAACTGAACCACAAAGCGGTCCACGTAAGATTTTAGTCTAAGCTATTGTGCAGCTCTGATGGGGTCCACCAATATCTAAACTGTCCTGTTGCTGGTTGGGCTTGATGCCGCAAGTAAACTCAGCCATCCCGGTTTTAAAACCTCATGGCCTGGTGTACTGTGTATGACTCTGGGTACTAATTTACAAAAAGAAATTTCTGACAGGTTGAAGTGGATTCAGTAAGGGTAGAGAATCAAGATTATGCAGGGACTGGAGGGCAAGTTGAAAGGACACAGGATGTTCCGTCTGGCAAAGAGAACATGGAGAAGAGAGAGGTACACAGAGTATAGGGGAGACCATCAAGGACTATTTTCATGGGCCCAGATACTAGGATCAGGAATTTGGGCACAAGTTGTGCATACCTAGATTTTGTTTATAAGGAAAACTGTCCTGCTCAACAGTGAACAGTCTCCCTACGGAGCAGTGCTTCTCAACCTTGGCAACTTTAAGATGCGTGGACTTCGACTCCCAGAATGATGATCTTTGTCGGCCCTTCCAATCCTGGAATTCTAGCCTGCTATGAAAAGCATCTGCGGAAAAGCAGCAGCATTCAATGGGTTTATCTTTCTCCTCACAACCTCAAATCCCTTTCACAAATAGCTTTCCCACCAGCCTAGCCCTAGTTGAGAATGACCGGACATTGAATAGTGCAAAGGAGATGGCACAAAAGGGGATTTCACCATACGGAACAGACTTCCTTCCAATTTCCACTTCCACCTGCAAACCCTCTCCTTCTTTGTTGGACTGCTTGTTGGATCCTGACTCTGTGCAATTTGGCTCCACCATGGGGTCAGCAATGCTTCCTTTTAGCTGGGATCTACTCCTCCCACCCATGGTGTCCTCAACCCAGGCCTTCTGGGTCAAGGAAGAAAGAGGCTGTGTTGGGTGAGGGGCCTGCTTGGATGTCATTGTTCCATCACCACCATGATTTTGCCTGCCAGGCTGGCTAAGAAAACATACAGACTTGGGGGTCCAATTTCAGCTAAGCAGAGCCCAAGTATTACAGCTTTGTACAATGAGAGTTTTTACACACAACCGTTCTGTAATTCTGATATTATAAACAGAGCTGTTTGCTCCTCCCAAGCAACAGGGGAGTGACAATTTTGCTAAGGGTGCTGAACTTTTGTTGTTAACTACAATATTCTTCATTCTCCTGCGAGGACAAGACAGGTCAGTCTGCAGGAGAGTTGTGTTGTTAACCTAGTTTAGTGGTACAGACATGTCCTGGATGAGTAATAAAGGAGAAGTGGAAAAGTGTTGTTTAAAAAGGACTTTTAAAAAATATTTTTGTTTTGCAGCTACGTGTGTGAGCCTCACAAAACACAGGCATTTTTATATGATTTGGTAATTAGTTATGCTATATTACTGCCCTCAATAGTTCTAGGGCTGTAATGGGAGGGCTACAATACTATACTTTAGGGCAGGATAATGTTTTAGTTGAATGTTTTCTATACTTACAATAAGGGAGAGACTTTTTGCTGTTTCTCCCTAAGAAATCTGAGGCTAGACATGCAACAAAGCCGTAATGTGGTTTTGCTTGCAACTTAGCATTCCATGCAAACCAGTCATTGTGGTGTATTCAATAAACAAGCAAACATAGTTAAGCAAGCTATGGCTTACGATGCTGTATGTATCAGGTTGAAGTGTTTCACACCCTTGATTTTGTGCAAAAAACCCTCCTGTCTTAAATCTGGAGAACAGCTGCCAGCAGGCAGGATAGGCCGACAGATTCAACAGGTGGCAACTGGGCCAAACTGCCCATCTGCGCTGCCATCTGCCCAGATCCATCCAACTTACAACCTCTTGGCATCTGCTTAAAAGCAAAAATTATTTCTTTTCCAAGGACAATTTGCAGGATCTCTTCAGCAAGACTTTCTATTTTATTAAAAGTTTTAAAAATAAGATAATAAAGAAAAGGAAAAGAGAGGAAGAAAGCAAAAGACGAAAGTGCAAAAAGAAAGGGTCAAAAGAAACAGAAAAAAGCTTCTGATTTTCTTTGTAGCAAATGCAAATATGATTACAACATTATCTCTCAACTGCATGGATGTGAAAAAGAAAGCTCTCTTAGTTGTACCATCCAATGTTTTCTAATCATCACAAACACAAATCAGTAGTTCATTTTTTTCCCACTTCCTGCAAAAAGCCTACAAGGGCTTTCCATCAGGAATGGACATGGGTGTTGTGCTCAGCGAGACTTATTTAGAAGAAAAGGGTGGGGTGATAAGAATTTCAGGCATTGAACTATTTCCACTCTATTGCCAAAAGTTCCCACTGCATATAACAGGACAAGTCTTCTGCTTTTTCACTGCCTTTCTGGGAACTGGCTTTTTCTGTTTGCTCAGAGTTGTTTACCAAATTATCGCCAATGTCCTTATCAGTCCAAAAACCACCATCACATTTGGATTAGGAAGTTGGGGGTGTGAACTATAACCTAAGATAAGCAGAACTCACTCTGTTTCTGGCCAGTGTTTCAGATTTCTGATAGCTGGGGTACATCTACATTTTTTCCAAGGCTACCCTTTAGGAATTGGTCAGTAATCAGCCCTCTTCATCCTGGTGCCCTCCAGATACTTTAGGACAGGGATGTGCAACTGTAAGATGCGTGGACTTCAACTCCCAGAATTCCTCCTAACCTCTTAAAGGTTGGACTGGACGCCCCTGCTTTGGGACTCCCAGAATGCTGAGCCAGCTTGGTGCTCCCGGCACAGAAGCTGGATCATTCTGAGAGCTGACACCACTGGAGTGGAGTGGCCTGGCCAATGCATTTGAATAAACTGTTTAAAAACAAAAAAAGCTGGAGATCCCTAGATTGCACAAAGCTGGCTTGTCTGAACCATGACCTAGTGGACCCTTCTGGTTGACCAAACTCAACTCAAAGCAGCAACTCTTTCAGACAAAACACCATCAGTTAATTAATTAGGTTTTGTCTGTGTGATAAGAAAATCAAATGAGCAAATCATGTAAGGGCAGCCTAGCCAATTCCAAAACAAGCAAACAGTGGGCTTGAACAACAAATCACAGAGATCAGCAAATCTGTAAATTAACACCCCAAGTTCGTAACTATGTAGATTTCATTTTCACTGAAAAAGAAAACATTGTTTTTTTAAGATACACCTCACTTGCCTCTGGGCATGGAGTTTAGCAAGGGCTGAAAGCTGGCATAGGAAGCTTCACACATGGATGCATGAAAAACAGACTCGCTGAGTCACAGGGCTGGAAGTGGAGGTCTTCTAGTCCAGCCCTTGCCCAAGGCAGGAGTCCTGATACTGTAAAACAGGCAACCTCAGCATAGCTGGCTGAGGAATTCTGGGAGTTGAAGTCCTCAGATCTTAAAGTTGCCAAGGTTGGACGCCCTTGCCGTAAAACATGAAACTGCGCTGGCGAGGGTGAAAAGCTGGCACCCGTGTACGTTTTCCTCCGTGAGAAATGTTCCTGCAGCCGGATTCAGGAATTGGCGAGACGGAAAGTCAGGCGCTCCAGTGCGCACAGCCCCACCTGTCGCATGCGGAAGGGCACAGCTGGAGCAACAGACAGTGCTGAGAGCCGTTCACTGGCAAGGCATGGCACAGGAGGAGGCAAGAAGAACAGAGTCAGACCCTGGCAGCAGAGAACTAAGTTTATTTGTGGCAGGGATCCAAAGAGGCTCGGATGAATGTGCAACTGACGCACCGCCGTCGTTTCGCACAGCACTGGAGAAAATCCCATGGTGCAGCTACCTATCTGAAGCTTGCTTTCCTTCTCTCTCTTTGGCCTCCTCATGACTTGGGGACTGAAGAAGCCATCTTGCAGGCATGCCAGCTGGACTTCAGTTCCACAGATGTGGATTCCAACCTTAGTTCTGCTAAATGAGAGTTTAACCCCAGACCTGCAGCCTAGTCTACTTCACAGATAGAAAGGTGAAGTCCACCTTGGTTTTCACCAACGGGTTGTCCTCCGTATGGATAACTCAAGCTCTCATGGGGCAGCGAGCCACAGAGTTGACCTTTGAAAAAATATTAAACATGCGCAGAAACATATGCTGAGCCCAGGAAACAGGGAGAGCATTAGAACGAGACTCAGAATGGCTCACTCCAAACTCCCCGGGGTATAAGAGAGGGGAAAGAGAAAAAGCAGCCCGCTTTGGGAGATTATGTTACAACAGCTTATCTCAATGGTAAGTTTTAATAATCTGGATTTTGGTCAACCTTGAAGGCTGACACACACCTCCTCTGCTAACTGGAGATCACCAAATCGGGAAAGAATGCCATAAATCAGAACTGGACGAATAAAAAAGCAAAAAATAAAATAAAAAAGCAATAACAAAGGCTACTTGATTGGGGACAAATCGAAAGACAGAAAAACAAGTTATCTCAGTCTCTTTACAATTTCACTGTTTATGCTACCCCAAGAGCCTAATTCTTATTCTAAGAGCGAATTACTAATTTTGAATAATTACTGTCCCACTTTTGTAACAGTGATAATAATGAGGATTGGAATAATCAACCAGCAAACACAGAAAGATAAGCACTAAAAAAAGTGGAAGAAATTCTAAACATTCCATTAATCTTCCATTTAAGTAACTGGATTTAACTCCAGTGACAGTGTAATTCTAAGTCGACAGAAGGATGTTTCTGGCAGGAGAAATTACAGCGATAATAACTATGAGATTTGTGAAGTATTTCAGGTTTGATTCCAAAAAGAGGCTTCTGAGCAGCTGTTTTTAAAAAAACTGTGTCTTTTTCCTTTTCTGGCACTGTGCAATGATCCCCTCTTGCTGCCAGTGGTTTCTGCACACCACCCATTAACCATGAATTCTCTGGATGATGCACAATGACAAATAAAACAACGACAGCATGAAAAATACAACATGAATGTTCAAGTCAAAACAAAGTAGCAGCTGCGGGAAGCTAGGAAAGGCTCTGTGTATAAAAGACATACAGGCAATCCTCGACTTACAACCACAACTGGGACCAGAATTTCCATTGCTTAGCAAGGCAGTTGTTAAGTGAGTCACGCCTGTCTTTACAATCTTTTTGCCAAGGTTGTTAAGCAAATCAGTGCAGATGTTAACTGAATCATGTAGTTGCTAAGTGAGTCTGGCTTCTCCCAGTGGCTGTGAAAGTTGTAAATGGTGATCACATGACCCTGGATGCTTGTTGTAAGTTGTGGACTACCTTTAAGCATAAAAAGGTAAAGGTTTCCCTTGCCATGTGTCCAACTCTAGGAGGCGGTGCTCATCTCCGTGTCATAGCTGAAGAGCCAGCATTGACCAAAGACACTTCCGTGGTCATGTGGCTGGCATGACTATACCTCAAGGCGCATGGAACACTGCTACCTTCCCACAGATTTTTGTTGTTCAGTCACGCGGACCTGTCCGACTCTCCGCGACCCCATGGACCGCAGCACGCCAGGCGCCCCTGTCCTGCATTGACCCCTGGAGTCCACCCAAAGCCCCCGCCCATCGCACTGACGATGCTAACCATCTCATCCTCTGCCGTCCCCCTCTCCTTTTGCCTTCCATCTTTCCCAGCATCAGGGTCTTTTCCAACAAATTCCCACCAGATTAGGTGGGACCTATTTACCTACTTGCATGTTTACGTGCTTTCCAACTGCTAGGTGGGCAGGAGCTGGGGCAGGTAACGGGAGCTCACCCAATTACGCGGTGCCTGCATCTCGAACTCACGCTGCCGACCTTCCGGCCGAGAAGCCCAGCATCTTAACCACTGTCTCTAAGCATAAAAATGGGAAGCTGAAAGATTTTCAAGGGCGTTTAAGTACTGAGCACTACAGGATGCTACGGACAAGGTGCCTCCACCAAAAAGACCTTCCCTTCCCACGTGTTCAAAAGGGGAAAGGGACTGAAGGAGGAAGAAGACTGTTTGGCGATTTGCTCTGAGCTAGCTGCGGCTGCAAACATTAACATCAACACTTGGCTTTGGGACCCCAAACAGACATTCAGCCAGTGACCAGCATTCTGCACTCCCCGGGCTGCCTTAAGAGTATGCACTGATCTCAATCCTTAAAATCCTCCCCTAACAGAAATGGTAACCCTGCTTATTGAGGGTAAACATCTTTAGCCGTGGCTTCTGTGGCCCTTGGAGGTTCCTCAGCACAGCGGCAACCTTAAGTGACCTGGGTACATTATTCGTAATTGCCTGTCCTCCTAGCCCCTAAGGAACCCTACCAGAAAAATTCCCAACTCTTTCTCCTAAAAGGCACCCACGTCCTTTTGAACTGTTCCCAGGGTATCTAGGTAGGTGCTTTCAATGGCAAAAGAGGTGTGTAACATGTGGCAGAGGTCTCCTTGGGTGACAAACTGCATACAGTACTTCCTTGTGATAGACAAACTATTGCTAACTGAGGGTTTGTAGCAGAAAGTAAGTGCCCCCTTTCTATTGAGGCATGCCTACACTCGCACTTTCAAATAAAAATATATTTTATTATTTATGCCTATTGGCCAATCAGCAAATCCACAACAAAACAAGATTTTAGATCAATAAAATTAGCTTGACCCAATCAGTATTATTATATATCAAAAACTGGCTCGGGTTTTAATAGCAATTTAAAAACACAAACAAATGTTGCTTTGCATTAAAGCATTAATAACAAAGGGATCTTGTTCTGACTTGTATAACATGCATCCTGGATTTTCCAGGTTTTCTCCAAAATAAGACTCTCTTTAGCTGCAGGTATTGCTACCCATTTCTGAACAGGGTAAACTTCTGAGATAACAGTGATGCCATAACAGGATTCATACACTACTTTGAACCCAAGTTGGGTTTCAACCATATTATGGTTCTGTGTTAGCATCTTGTTCACTTCCTGTGCTAAAAATTGGTTGGGTTTGCCGCAACACAGCATCAAAGTGAACCCAACCCATCTTTGTCTAATGTTGGTTTTGACTGATCCAAAATTCTCTGGAGACCTGGACTGAAAACTCTTAATGACCCTCTCATTTATAGGTCGTCCTTGACTTACAACCATTCATTTAGCGACTGTTCAAGGTTACAATGCAACTGAAACAAGTGAC
>JANHZU010001433.1:526620-544293 GCA_032468055.1 Acrochordus granulatus | reverse complement strand
GCAAGACAGGGGGACCTGGCGTAATGCAGTCCATGGGGTCGCGAAGAGTCAGACACGACTGTGCGACTGAACAACAAAAAATGATTACAGTAAAAAATTGTTTTAAAATTAGGTTTGTTCATGTGAAGCCTGCTCAACAAAACAATCAACATTCCAATCCCAATTACTATATGCAACAATTCTAATTGTATATAGTTTTATTCAGTCAGTTATTTTATGAAAAAATGCTGCATATTTATTTATTTGTGTATGTGAAAATGATGAAATCTAATTTATTGTAATAGCATCATTTACATTTTTACTACAGTGTTAGGTAATTATTTTCTTGCATTTGCTGTTTTAAAGATCACAACATTCTTAAACACAATGAAAATCTCTCTCTCTCTCTATATATATATATTTATATATACTGTATAAATATATATATAGAGAGGGGGCATGGTGGCCTAGCAGTGAAGATGCTGGGCTTGTTAGCTGGAAGATCGTCAGCCTGAGATCAAGACCCAAGTGCTGCCTAAAGTGAGCTAAAGTGAGCTCCCATTATTTGCCCCAGGTCCCACCATCCTAGCAGTTTGAAAGCATGCAAAATGCAAGTAGATAAATAGGTATTGCCTAAATTGGTGGGAGGGTGACAGCATTCCATGCACCTCAGCATATAATCATGTCAGCCACATGACCATGGAAGCATTTTTGGATAATGTTGCCTCTTTAGCTATGAAACGGAAATGAGCACTGCCACCTACATTGGGACATGACAGGCAGGGGAAACCTTTATCTTGATTTTATATGGAGAAGAGGTGAATATAAGAGAAAGTTTGGATATCAGGAAGGAAAACAATGGTGTTTCAATATGTTCTAATCATGGCAATATACAGTGTTAGCAGAAGCTACTTTCTTTCTTGAAATGAACCTCAAATTTCATTATTCCATAACTTAAGCCAGTAGTGGGAAATTTATTTGCTTATTATTTATCTCATTTTTAAACTGCCCATCTCCCTCAGAGAGGGACTCTATGTGGTATACAATAAAATGTTAACATCTAAAACAACATAAAAGTTAAACATTTAAAAGGAGGCAAGAATAAAGACTGTTAAAGTTGAGTAAAAAGAGAAAAGGGGGAGCTCTTGGGATATTAGCTAGTCCCACTGCTGCATCCTCATCTGGGCTTCCCACACAAGGTTGCAAAACCAGGTTTAATACCTTTTTGGAAGGCCAGGAGAATGGGGGTCCAGCTCACCAGGGGAAGAGTATTCCATAGGATGGGGGAATAACAGAGAAGTCTCCTCCTGCACCTTGTTTGTCGGAAATATTTAACCAATGGGTGGGATGGGCTGATGTAATGGGACAAAGACAGAAATGTCTTATTACAGCACTCTGATATAATCTGACTTCATCTATGTAGTCTCCACTAACTTCTGGTACTGCATAAATGAAATACCTTTACCAGCTCCGTGGCAAGGTTGAATAGTCCTGGAGACATTAATGATTTTAGAGTGTATTTTAGGCTCTCAAAGTCCCCAGATGTTCTGCAGCCTTTTTTAAAGAGAATTTCCAGCTCTTCTGGAATCTGAGACAGAAAACAAAAATGTATATTTCTATTTTTAAAATATTTATATATGATAATATAACTGTCCCAATTATGATTTTATTTTAAGATACTTGTTTAATTTAAGCAGCTTGAGAAACAATCACCTCCTCTTCTTTCTTGGCCTTTCCTTCTTTTCTAATGGAAAATGTTTTCTGCTTCTTAAAGGACTATTCAAAATGTGGTTGAGCAAGAATTTGCTTATTGAAATAGAGAAGCAAAAGCAAATATTTGTGATATTTTAATTCAAATCTTATTTTTTTAAATAATTATTTTAAAAAACTAAATGTTTTAAATGTATTTATATTTAGAAATAAATATCCATCATGGAAGTTAGTCCATCATTGAATGAATATTGTAAAAGGGAGGATAGTGGTTGAGAGACTGTGAGTCATGCCGAACTTGTCAAGTAGATTAGACTTGTTACACCTATGTCAAATGGGGAGAGTAGTTTGTAACAATCTTATAGATCAGTTCAAGGTTCTTATCCAACATTCTAGAATGTTTATTTATTATTATTGTTGTTGTCATTGTTTAGGGGAAATGTTGCATGAGATTGTAGGTATTTGTGTATGGTGTAATTGGTTATAATAACAATGTAATAGATTAAGGAGTGGAGGAACGTCTGGTCTGTGTTTATGTCAGACTTACTTAAGATTACAATTTATCCAACTTTTCTTTAGGAATGATAGTGACATCTCCTTTCTTAGGCAGGTTTTGCTCTGAGGCAGTACAGTATTGCTTGCAGTTGGTCAAAAAAATCTGTTTTTTATTTGCTTTGCACATGTGATGCACATAACAAAGAGGTGAGACTTCAGTTGAAACTGTCATTTTGACTTTTTTATTTCCCATTCAGATGTTGCTTGTTTCTCAGAACATAATATTATTTTTCTGTAGAAAGTAAAGAAGCCAAAAGGGAAGATCATCTGAATTTCTTGGGTGTTACCTATGGGACAAAGTCTAAGGGTAGGTTATAAACTAGACCTAATAACATTACGTACCTCAGAGAAACCAAAGGAAATATTTATACAGTATGTGTATAAATTGTATATAATTTCTTTGACTTAAACATGGCATTGAAAGTGCCTACCAGTTTTTTCATCTTCACTTTAACTGATTAGGAGAACCTCTGCCTAATTTTAGTCAAGCAACTCTTTCTCAAATGTTTCTGAGTTTAAACAGCTGAGTCACCAGAATAACACAGACTGCTGGACCTTTTCTGTGTTGTTCCTTAATGCCCTTCTCATTTGCAATACCCAAGCAAAATAATAGGAAGTAAAAAGACAAATAAGAATGTGAAAGTAAAGTGAAATTCATACTTGCACCAATTACATTCATGTGCTCCATTCTGCACAAACCTCACTGCTACTTTCCGTTGTACCTGCTGGAAAAAACGGCTGAAGCTCACTGATTGAGGTTCTGGTTTCTGTGCACAAGGTCTCGGATTGAAACTCTGCTCTTTCCAAATACGGATCGGAAAAGGCTCCAGTCTGAAGCAATACTGGAACAACTTCTTAAAGTTGCCAAGGTTGAGAGATATTAAACTAGATGGACCAATGTTTGATTAGGACTAAGACAATTGCCCATGTTATTACTCTAAAATTTGGGACCCCGTTCCTGACAAACAGTATAAAGTTTGTATGAATTATTAAAAAGATAGTGCTTTCCAAAAAAATATTCTTAAGGGTGCTGCCACACTAAGCTTCTGTTACACCTTTGGTGCATTATCACTGCAAAACCTACCAGCGCAAGGGAAGGATATCTTTGGAACCTTCTTGTTGTTTTCTTCCTCCTTCTCATCCAGTAGTTTTTGTAGACTCTGACTTGTTCCCATGGCTGTTTCCAATCTTTTCTTGTTTGTTTGGGAACAAAATGGTGCAGTTTTCAGCAGCATCTCAACATCATAAAGGATTAATCATAATGTCCAGTTACACCATAAAGTGCACTGAACAGAGCCGATTGAGTGTGACTAAGAGGCACTGCAGGCATGGCTCAGGATCAGCACAGTCTCTAAGAGTATCGTGGAAGACAAGAATACTCTCAGATACATATCACTGTGCTGAGAATCACTGCATAAGCCTAAGTGGGTTCCTCTTCTTGTTTTGGAGAAGAAACTGATATTGCAGGTATCAGCAGAGAACCGCTCTATACAACAGCAAGGAAATCCATGGAACATGAAACAGCTGTTTCCAATTCATTCAGAGGCAGATGAGTTCCAGTTTATGATTCACCCACCTAAGTGAGAAAATCAAAGGCACTGGATGGACTGCTGGCCACAATGGTCCCTGGTGAATCATATATCTATAGAAACTGACATGCCTTAACCCCATCAGCCCAGTGTCACATAGAGGTTTGAATAGGTTTTGATATTTGACTGTTTCTGGTCACACTTCCTCCCCACCCCCTCCCTACAACCTCTTAAAGTGATCACACAGCCTAAATGATATTCTTATTTTCAGTCTGCAAAAAATTGTTCTTAAAAATAAATACTATAAGTCTGAAAATCAAACGTAAGGGTTTTTTTTAATACGAGTGCAAATAAATACTTGCCAAGGGCTCCAAGGAATAATGGGAGACTACTACACACTGCATGAACAGATAATAAGTCTACACTATAAAACATTTAAATACCAGGTATATGGTGTGAGTTATAAACTGGAATTTAAAAAATATCTGTATATCAGTATATCTGTATCAGTATAATGAAACTTTCCTCTCCTGCCACATTCTTAAAGAAAACATTGCCTCCACATATAGATGAAGATTTCTCAGTCATCCAGGTATAGTTGTCTGGAGGTAAAGATTTCTTTTCTTTTGTCTTAGAAACATTTCACTGCTCAGCCAAGCAACTTCATCAGTCTAAGACAAAGTTGGTCAGGGAAGCCCATATATGTGTCACAGGGTGGATTAATTTCTCACTAACCTGAACAGGTTTGTTTAGGTGGACTAAAGTAATTCCTATGTGGAATGTCTCCACATAGGAATTACTTTAGGAATAAAAGCTTCTTTTAGGATTAATGGGAAGGTTTTTCTCTCCACCCTCAACCAACTTCAATTTTACTTCAGAAAATGGTGTTTTGAGAATTCCCATTTTTAGAAAGTAAGTCTTCCCTTTCCTCATCTTTAGCACTTTTACTAAAAATACATTACCCTCAGGCTTTGGGGTAAAATCCTGAAAAAAGTATCTAATGACATACAGATTAATTTTTGATTGGCGTATCTTGTCCTCCCTCTTATTTTGAATTTTCTTGATAAAATCACATAAATAAAATAGTGCCTTAGTATTTGAAGCAGATTCTTTTGATGATTTATTTAATGTAATGGATTACATTAAAATGATTGAATTTATGAAATTATTAAAGGTATAAATTATACATATTAACAATTATCTACTATCTATAAACAGGGAATTTATGTAATACTTTTACAGTATGAATAGTAAACCCAGAGTCAAGTTCTAAGAACAATAATAGAATATAATAAGAAATTGAAACAAGGAAATATTGTTTGCAGATATAATTTGAAAGCATCTTGTTTTTAAATGTTACATTGGTATCCATAAAAGGGAAGAAATGCAATATTAACCTCTTCATGGTTTTTATGGAATTGTTTTGCAAATAACTATCTATTAAAATGTGAAGTACCCCTTCAAAAACTGCTAAAGCTATTTTTCATATTTTAATATACTATAGATGCTGAGTATGCGATGTTAAACAAAGAACTCAGTAAAACAAAAGCAAAATAAATAAATAGAGCACTCTTATAATGCATTAGTCTAGGACACTGGTTTAAAGCACCATGTCATTATTTTAGAGTTAAATGTTTTATACAGGAACATCAAAACCATATATGCTTCAATCGCCAAACATTTTTTTAATGGCTTTCAAATAAAACAATTTATTTATGCAATTAACAACAACATGCAATTTCTAATAATTAGCAGATAATAGTTATCCACAAAGTACTTTATAAAATTGCCTTCAGAACTGCATTCATACTGCAGGGAACCGCTGAAAATTAGACTATAAAATTACCAGAAAATGTTCTGCATTAACAAGAATATTCTGTATTCTGCTTCCCCTTCAAATTTATGGGTTTGAGTATTTGTAAACATTTGGTTTCACATAGAGACAGCAGGCCTTATCGCCTTTCCACTTTATGAAGAAATAAGTACCATAACAGTTTACTCTGAAGGATTATATTTCCAGCTACATTTTGCCTCTACAATACATGCAATGCTATATTTTTATGTAAGGCCTAATGTTTATTTATCTCTGCATTTCTGGAAGTTTATAAGGAATAGCTATTAAAGAATAAATGGACCCTTGTATATGAGAAGTAAGGTAGGAGGATTGTGATTACTCCATGTCTTTTCTGTACATAGAAACCTCATATTGGAAAGTATCTCTTCAGAAGTAGTAGAAGGCAAAAGAATTATAATAAAATATGGTATGAAAAAATGCATGTAGAGAGTTGTTACTATTCTGAAGACATACAATAGTTGTTTGAAATCCATGCAGAGTAGCCTCACCCTACCTTGCAATCTTGATATGTTTCTCTACGATTATTGCATCCTTAAAAAAACATGGGACGTGAACATTGACCTACTAAAACAGGTAACAGAATGAAATGATTTTTGAGGATCTCCATATAGTATTTGTAATTTGAACAGATCTTTCATCACTATTCTCTCAGTCTTGCCTTACCAAGGCTTGCGATCTAGGAGATGATAGCTTTGCTTCTCACAAAACAGTGCATCTTGAATATAAATATTACGAGGAGCCATGAACAGTGAATTGTATTAGAGTAGATTAAATTTCATTAAATCAGTATTAAAACTAATTGATGAATAACTCAAGCATAGTTCATGTCAATGGAACGTCAAAGGTTCAGGTTCATGATATGCACTGAAGAAAATGGTTAACTTTGGTTTGTCTTAGCTCTGAATTAAGACATTTTAATTTTAATTAATAATATATTAATGAAAATTCATATGTAATTTTAAAATAAATATTAAATTGTAATATTTTAAGCTCCTAAAATAAATGTATATAAATATTTTAAAATATTATTTTAAAACATTTATTATGAAAAAGTTTGTAAAAGTTTATTGATACATTATCTGGCAATATCACTTATGCAACATTCTTGCACAACACCTACTTCTAAGCCATATCAATTATTCAGTTAGAAACATTTTCAAAGTAATCAGTGTGAATTTCTTATTTGTATCTGTATCTGCTCTTTTTAAAAATGAACATGCCCTTCATATGCAACTGAAGATTTCTGACCAAGGGATAATAACTTTCCATAACCTGGTAGGACAGCTAAAGCTTACTTTGATCTGGAATACTACTTGGATCTCCTGTTGGTTTGTGCGTGACAGATTTAAATGTGTTGGGGTCGGTGTAAATGTATTTCGGCTAGTTCAGCACTTTTCCAAAGGTCTCCAGGCCTACAACTTTGGCATATGATGACAGAGCTATCTTAAACTGACCTTGGCTTCTTTGAAATTATTCTAAGGCAGCTGTGCTAAGCAAACATATTCTAAGCAGTCATCTGCTTATAGTTTTTCTGTTTTCTATTTCACTTGAATGCACAAAATTGCTTGTGTGTTTTTCTTTATTTTTTGTTATCTTTGAAAGAAAAAAACGACTAACATGGCTGTCCCAATGTAAATAGTTGGAAAAGCCAAGTATATTATGCTTTTTGGCTTGTGCAGTTAGGGAATTTAACTCATACGCAGTTTTGTTTTCTTCAGCACCATGATTTCCTGCCTTTTCATTTTTTCCCATAATCACACTGCCATTCTGAAAGCATACATCAAAACTGTCCGCTTTCCAATATCATATCTTCCAGCAGGAACAATATGTTGATTAGGCCAAAATATCTTTTATAATGGAGATTATCAGTATACAGTGGCATTTTTCTACTACTTCCAGTTATTCTTGGCTCCAGAATTGAGCAACTAAAGAATGGAACTTATCTGTTCAAGAAAGTGTTTCCCAAATCCACAATATAATGTATTCTGTTCTACCACAATATTCACTATCATCTTGAAGAAGATATTTTCAGCTAATCCGTAAATAAATCACCCTGAAGTATTTAGATTTATGATGTTCAACTTTATTTGCATCTATGATCATGAAGATCTGCTGTTTGCAAAAAATTAAAATGAAAAAGTAGATGAAACACTTTTTTAATTTTTCAAAAATCATTACTCTCAGGGCCTTTAGACATTCAGTGCTTATCAGAAATTTAATCATTATGATTAAGTACTTTATCCAGAATTAAAGTATTCTTCTTAGTTGATGGTCACCAACTTAAGTGACTTTAAAATATGTTGTTTACCAAATTGTTCTTTGAATATCAGAATAAAATTAATGAATATATGCAAGAAGATTCAATAACTTTATGAAAGATAAAGCTATTAGTACAATGGTTAATTTTTCCTGTTAAATTCTCAATTAAAAGATATATGGCTGGTTCGAAGTATTGTTATTTAAAATTTTCTTCATTATTTTAACATAAAGATTTGGCATATGCCATTTTTATAGTACTTCTTGCTTTTGTGGGTTAACTTTTGCATCTAGTCTAATTACTTTTAAAACAAATTAAAATTATTTTTAATCGTATGGGTATCATATTGTTTTTCTTATGCTGCTCTGCACTGCTATACACTTTGGAAAAATATATCACTGAAACATAGCTGAGAAAATCTATCTATCTATCTATTTATCTATCTATCTATCCATCCATCCATCCATCCATCCATCCATCCATCCATCCATCCATCCATCCATTCATCCATTCATTTATCCACCTATCCACCTATCCATCTTAAAATTTCTTCCTAATTCAGATACTTTATTGCCCAAACTTGATTAGACACACAAGGAATTTGACTCCAATACATCAGCTATCAGTGTAATTGCAAGACAACAGTAAACAAAAAATAAATTAACAAAACAATAACTTAAAATACAAATTCTACCTTCTCCCATCAGCCCTGATGTGAGCATCAACTACTACTCAACTGTAGTAATCAGATTGAAATTATTTATATGAAAGAATCCCTTATGCTTTGGAATTAAGAGCTATAATTTGTTGAATAAGCTCTGGTAACTTTTCACTAAGGTTGCAAAATTTATTGTATGATATGTCCTTTGAAGAAAGCTTATTTTTATGAAGTTTAATATTTTAGTGGAGATGGGAAAGAAGCTGGCATCTTTGTTTTCAATGGTACACTTCATCTTGTGGATTAATATATATATCTGTTGTGAGCTATATCTTCATCAAATTCCTGAATATTGGGGCGGAGAGTTTCTTCAGAAGCATAGGAATAATGGAACTATCACAGGATGTTTTCATGTCTGCTGAGTCACAAAAAAGAGACATAAGGATGCATACACTGCTTTCTTCCATATTTAACTATTGTACATGGTGCAGGATTGAAGCCAGTTTCACATCCTTTTGGATTTGTGGAACCAGAATTTGAAACCTTGAGGGATTCAGCTGCCTCTTTGGATTCACACCATTAGCCTCCATTATTAGTAAGTTACATTGATTGGGGGTGGGGACAAAAGTTCATTGGCGTTCACAAAGGAGGTTAAAAGAAGGGAAAGAAGTATATAATTATATACTTGTATTAGGACCTATTAACAGAAATGCTGTCCTAATACAAGTATATAATTATAGCATTTGTGGAATTTTATCATTAGTCACTGAATATTATTGTAGATTCATTCTTTTGCAGTTATCTGTGAACACTACTACAAATATATATCTTCATGAACTATTTTCTGAGGCTTATTATATCATAAAGATAGAACTATAAATTTGAACCCTGTTTATAATTTTGAACTGACAAATCTATTTTGTTTGAAATGCTATATAATTTTCTGATTGTTTTTGAAAAACAATTAGCCTAAATTTGATATATATTCTGTAAAAAAACTTGTTTAAAAAGTAAGTAATCCATTTCCTTTGTGGTTTCTTTACATCACACCTCTGTCTGAAATTTCTAGAGCTAAGGAAATTTTTTTGGTAGTTAGTGAACTGCTTTCTTTACATGCTTCTGCACATGGTTTCTACTTTTCCTCTCAATTTCCACAACAACATTGTCATCAAGAATTTTCTCTATTTATAAGGAGTTATGTTGCAAAAAAAATTATATTCTTGATGTTTGTCTGCATTAGTACATTATGTAAAAGATATCGTATCTGCTAATGGTGTTTTCCTTTTTTGTAATTTGGCTAAATAATGGCTTTGAGAGTGACAACTAATTGTTACCACAGACATTTCCATATGTTTGTTTACTTAAGGAAGGACCACATTATTGAAAGCTGCTCCTCAAGATTGCATTTTTTTCTTTAGGAGAAGGCTTTGCTCATGACTGTGCTATTATGATGGTTTTAAGGTGCATGATTACAATTTCATCCAAAGTTTGTATTTACTTTCTATGACCTGAAGTAGAATGATTTCTGTCCAAGAAAATGAGGTTTTCTTCATTCCTATGGGGACCTTATCTAAACCAGTGCTTTGGATGACAGTGCATCTAATCTTAAAAAGAATTAACATAAGAGATACTTCACAAAATATAAGTCCATTAGAAGAAAGATCAGAAGTGAAGATTCAAGAATTCTCTGATTTCTAGATACATAATCACAGTTTCATACTTCCCCATAAAGCCCATTCCTCATGATATTTCACTATGATCTTTGCCGAGCTACAGTGATTCCTTAGGATCCTCCTATATGTAGATCTAATCAGGTTTCAGTGGTATCATAATAATATATACTTTAGGGAGCGTCTTGGACTCACATTGATTTTTATAGATAGGCAACGGTAGGTTGCCGCATTTGCATATTCTCCCCCAAATGAATTGATACCAACTTAAGTACCACCAATAAATGGTAATACAATTTAGACCATGCTGTTTCCTTTACATCCATTTAGGCAATGCTGCTCCAAATTCTGCAGCTACAATTTCCTGTCAACATCCAATTGTATTTCAAGCAAGGCTACTTGGAATTTAGATAAAGTTCCTTCCAAAGCACAATATGCAGGCAGAGGTTTAAGGAGAAATGTTATCTTAGGGAAATTATGTATTTTAGCCAAGCCCAAAAGTACAAGTTCCCAATCCCAAAAACTAACTTGAAGACTGAGTAGGGTGCAAGCAAACTAAATCTACATGTCAATCCAAAGCACACAAGTAATAGATAAGTTTTAAATACCAAATTTGAGACTACTGGCTGCTCAGGAGAAAACTCATTATTCTCATGGAGCCCTCCTATGGACTGGAAAATTCATAGGAATTAATTATAGGTGCCATTTTTTCCCCAGCTGCTCCTCTGGATTTTAGATTATGACAATCAATAGCTTCTAAGACCCTCCTGTATTGCTTCTTTCTCATCTGTGAGGTGTCCCACATGGATCTTCTCGCACTGTGGCCCCAGTGGTTGTATCAACTGACTCTTTCTACATCTGACAGAAATCTCTTATGTGCAAAGCAATAGTTCTGAATACCTATAATTCTGGGGAGAAAGGGAGAGGCAAGAATATTGATATAATCTCAAAGTGTTTAATAATACCACAATCATTCTTAATGGATGTTTGAACATTAATGTGAAAAAAAATGCTTTCACAATGCTGGACAAAAACACTTTACACTTTGACAACAGCGTACAGTATATTCATTCTGGACTGAAGGCTCCCATTGGATAATGCATCTGCCTTCCTACCCTTCTATATCAACAATGCAATTTTTTAAAAAAAATGCTATGTTTGATTACAGATTATTATAAAATAAAGCAGATAAATGCACCAACATTGATAATGCAATGATATATATGCAATAGTATTTAGAATGAACTCAAAGGAAGATGAAAAATATCAGTAAATACAGTATTAATATATGATTAGCTTTGTTTTTTAACCTATCTATGAAAAGGTGAAGCATCAAAATGCATAACACAAAATCTTTTATTGATATTCAGCTCTGGAGAAGATGCTTCCAACAGAAACATATAAATGGATTTTTGTTATTACTGTTCCTTCCTTTCAGATCAATTTTTTTCCTGTTTTTTCTCTCTATGGGAGTATGTGTCTTTGATTCTTGTGGACTCCTGGTGCCTGTCTGGACAAGTTCCTGTAGTTTTCTTATCTAGATTTTGGAAGTGGACAAGTTCTTCCTAGGGCTGAGAGAGGGTGACTGCCCTAAGGTCACCTAGCTGGGTTGTACCTAAGTTGGGACTAGAACTTAATTTCCTGATTTCTAGCCTGATACTTTAACCATTATGCCAAACTGGCTGTTTATACTTTCTACCACAACTATATTTTCTAAACTCTAATATTATAGATAAATTAGTCCTAGGTCTTTTAACTTTTTCCATTAGTTAGACTTAGGGTTCATTGCCACAGAAGAATAAAGACAGTTTAAGAAAGCCCAGAATTTTGAACATGAGAAACATGCAAATATCTCTTTCTCACTTACCAAGAAGTAGATACATTATGCAAATTCACCAAATATATACTTACTTGCCAATTTATGTAACTTCTACAATATGTTTCATAATTCAATATTTTTGCCAGAGAATATGCACTACTTTGTTTCAGAACCAATGTTTCCATCCATTTTGCTAGTGTATATATTAATTCCTCTGCTGATGTTATCAAATTATTATTAAAAAATGTGGACTCACGTCTACTATTTCTTTAGTTGGTGTTGGCCTTCATATTCCCAAGAACCTAAGATATGGTAATGTATCATCAGCATAACATATGTGTGGATCCAAACAATGTGGCCTTTTGCAATTGACCAAGAGAAATTTTGTGGTCATTTCTGGACTAACAGACAAAGGGACCTGTAACACAATCAAACTCAATCCAGTTAACATCATAAGAGTTCCCTATAGCCCTGTTCAGTGTAAAACACCCCTTATTGAAATGGGGGTGCTGGACCTCAGGATTATCTCCAGCACCATGGTGAGGAATATTCCTGCTAGTTGACAAAGTTATTCAAATTAGCTCACAGTTGGACTCCGATTGGGCACCTATCAACAGACAAGATAAGGATGAAGAAACAACAAAATTGTATTGCTGTTATCGTCACAATGTAGGCTCTAATGTAAGCTGTTATTTGTGCATTTACTCTTTGTCTTTTGCCAACAGTGGTCTAGGCCTTGCTTCTGGTGTTTCATCTCCCAGAGCTCTTCAGAGAACCAAGGATATTCAAGGATGGGTACACAGAGAGAAACCACAAAGAAGCAATCTTGTCTGGGGTCTCTGTCACAGCTTCTTCTCGGCTGCAGCCAAGGCCTCAGCTGAACTACCTCTCAGGTCCTTGAGAAAAGTCCCCAACTCTCTCTGATATGCAACAGGATCCATCAGTCCACCTGGCCCTGACCATCCCAGTAGTCTCTCTCCCACATTAGAGGGAACAGAGAGTCATTTTGAATCTGGCAGCATATACATTTAATAAATAAATAAATACACAGACAGACAGACAGCAAGTTTAGATTTAGAATATATAAAAATAACTATAGGTACTTCATAAACATACTTTACACTTAAGTGTGCTGCTAAAATGATAATAGTAATGACATCTGAGATTGTATTAATGACAAGAATATTAATCTCTACATATCTCCTCTCACACAAAATAGAATAGAATGAAAACAAGCTCCAAAATCAAAGAAATTTAAAAGGACTAGACTAATAAAAAGTTAATCAAAGCTTGACCAAGGGATTCATCCTAATCTACAAAAATAATCATACTATTTTGGCAAGTTTATACATGTTTATGCAGGAGAATAAAGTCTCAAAGCATTTAGGACTTTGAAAGGGCAGACCGGATTATGTTAAAGATAAGGATTTGCAGCCCATCTTTCCAAACCAATAAATACATCCACTTCATTTGATTTTGACCAGTAATCTAAGCATTATATTTTGTTCCAGCTACATTTGCTGAACAGATCACAAAAGCAGTGGTACAGACATCATAGTGTATTAATATAATTGGAATTTATATTTAGCCCATGGATAAATATATCAATCTATTTTTGTCGATGTCTGTTAGAATTGATGAAAGTTGCTTCTGAACTAGATTCAGACTTAAGACCACCTTCAGCCTTTGTACCTAAGCAATGAGTATTATGCAACCCAATCCAATAAACTGTGAGGGCTGCACAGTAAGCTAAATGTTATCTTGTATTCGCTGAAATTCAGATAATTGGACTTAATACAGTTCTTTCTTCTCTCCAGTGTCTGAATCAACTTTATCTGAACCTGATAAAAACAATCTGAATTGTGCATCATAAGCATATTCATGACATCTCATTCCAGAATCTGTATATGACTTAAAGCAGCAGTTTCAGTTTTTCACTAGCAAAACTATATATCATGGAGCACCACAGATTGTTGTCACAGGCCACTGGCGTGTCCTATTATTGTGAGAGACATGTGGGATTTTATATGACCATTCCTAAACAAGAAAATTTTAAGACTGCATATTGTTGAAATATGAAATAATTTTAGATTAATTATCTGTCTTGCAAATGGCTGTGGACAGAATGTTCTTCACAGAAGACATTATTTCCCTAAATATCAGATCACAAATCCAAGAACCAACTCAACATCTGACTTTTAAATGGAAGTTTTTCCTTTCCTTAAAATAACTCTATTCTTTGATTTGATGTTTAATTTCTATTCATTTCATTCTTGAATTGTCTTTCCAAATACCTGAGTTGTTATGTTTCAAGAGTATTACATTTCCCTTTATTTTTCTTTCTTGCCCATTTCACTTTGAATTGTTTCTCCAACTGGTTCACTTTGCATCCTTTCATTTAGTTCATTTTTTAAACTTCCTTTGAAATTCCAGCCCTTGACTTTTTGTTCAACATTCCTGTATTGTTTTCTTCTATAGTTTAAAATGTTTACATCTAAATTCTACCATTCTTCTCATTTACATTTTTTTGATATTGATATGTGTGACCTTCAGTCAACTCCATACTTATCAGAAGTAAGCTTTATTATAAGTTTTCCTGTTTTTCTACTTCATCATTCCTTTAGCTTATCTCCTACAGGTCCTGTTAGATTTCTGCCCCCTTTTCCATTTTGTTTTATATCCCTTAAACTTTTTCCAATACAAAACTACAGATAAAGAAAAATAATGTAAAAAACATGTACAAGCTCAAGGGCAGCCTTCAACTCTCCCAATCCTTTCCAAATGCTGCCTTTAGAGGCAAGAGGAGAACACTAAATAGAACATGAACCTCACAATGTTACGATTGCCTTAATTGGCAAAAGTCTCTCTGAGTTAAGGCAGGGAAATTGGTGTACTTTGTTGTATAAATAAATATGTTCATAATTTGGCACTAGTGTATTTACATTCATTTTTTTTCCACTGCAGAAGGCAAATAGGTCCTTCGTGCAAACCTGGTTTGTTAATGTTAGTGTGCCAAGACCTAAAACTGATTATGGAAGGCAGATTGCTATAGGCCTAAGAGCTGGAATATGTGTGTGTGTGTGTCTAAATAAAACAGGTAATATACACCTCCTGACCAGGTTGCAAAAATTAAGAACTGTGTTTGCAAGATCCCTATCTGTACCTCAGTAAATATCAGAAATAAAAGTGGGGTGGGGAATTCTCCTAATTTCATTATAAAATTAGTATATAGAAATCTGAGATTAGCACTGAAAGACTGAGCTGTAGTTATTTCAAGAAAGAGAGGAAAATCAGAGCTATGAAAGATAGGAGCCAAAAGTTGGACTAAATCTATAAAAGAATAATTTCTCTATTTCTCAGAGATTAAACTTTAAAAATTTCTTCACGTGTCAAAATATTGGACTAAATATTCATTTAAGGGATTATACAGAAGTAGAAGCTCAACTTCTGTACAATCCTTTAAATGCATATTCACAAATATATTATTTGAATCCCCAGCACTGTAATCTTGTATTCACTGATTCAGAAGTAAACTCCACTAAACTCAGTAGGTCTTACTTTCCAATAATAAGTAAGTGTTTTGTGTACAAGTTTCCAGTGTTTTGTGTACAAGTTTCATTTCTTTTGACTTAGTTTCCCCATTCTCTGTGAGAAATAAACTCGCCATAGTCTGTGATAAAGCTTTGAATATAAAGGTATAGGCATATGGGACTGTTTGGAAGAAAATGTATGGGAAAAGAAAGAGTGTTTCTGTCAAGTAAGTAAATAAGGCTTGCATTACATTGAATCAGGATTATTATTTTCTGGGCCAAGCAAATATTAATTACAAATCATTTAAAGAACTCCATAAATCCCATGTCTCAGCACAGTTCTGCTATTTCCTGCAGAACATTTTTTGGCGGAAGAATAAGAATGCATTCAGATGTTATTGTGAAAGGAAGTAGGTATAACACATCTTTGTTCCTTCAATTATTTAAACTGTCCTCTCATCTTTCACCCAACTTTCAAAATAGTTTGTAAAGCAAAAAAATAAAACAAAAACCAATAGTATTGGGGCTGAGCCAAGATAGGCTATTTATCATTGGTTATATCCTTATGTAGAAAACTGTTAACTAATAAATATCTTAAAATCTTTTCTGATGAATCTATAAAAAACTTCCTCCTGAATTCAAATTTGGATAAATTTGGTGTGTCAGCAAATAAATTTATCCAGGATTTTTTAAATATAAGCCTTTGGAGAGAGGAGAGGACAAGATCGAGAGAGAAAGCACACACTTCTCTGCCCCATCTACAAGTACCCAACAGCACAATTTTGTTTGGTTTGGTGACTCACAAGCAAGAGGGTTAGAGTGAGAACTGGATCACAATTCAAGGATGAGACTGGGAGTTGTTAACTGTTTATCCCTAGCCAGGTTTTCCCATGCATGGCGTGGCATAAAAAAAAATTCCTGCTGGATTGAATGGTTTTTACATTTATTTTATTTTGATGCAAATTGTAGATATTAGTGCTCCCATCCAAAATGAGGTCACAACAGTGGACAGACAGCAAAACCCTCCTTTCCTGAATTCTATGCTAAGATCTCACTCCAACTCAGGATTTCATGATGTTAATTTGCAGTTTCTGCAAAGAATTAAACCATATGCAGTTTAAATATGAGTATCCATGCCCCAAAATGGAGAGAAATATTACACAACTGCTTTAATTAATAAATTTAATTAATCAATCAAATTTATACAGCTGCTCATCTCACCAGAACTGACTCTGGGTAGCATAAAAAGTAAAGGTTTCCCTGCCAGTCATGGCTGAATCTAGGCAGTGGTGCTCATCTCTATTTCCTAGACAAAGAACCAGTGTGTTCAAAGACACTTCCGTAGTCATGTGCCTGGCATCTATGGATGCTGTTATCATTCCCACCAGAAGTGATACCTATTTATCTACTTTCATTTTTACATGCTTTTGAACTGCTCGGTTGGCAGGAGCTGGGGCAAGTAATGGGACCTCACCGCATTATGCAGCAGTTCTTGGTTCTTGTACTCAAGCTGCTGACCTTCTGGCCGACAAGCCCAGTGTCTTAACCATTCATGCCACCATGCGCCCCCCTAGCATACATGGGTAGCACACGACAGTCAAATAAAACCACACTATAAAAACATTCATTATAAAACAATCATTATAAAAAGATACATAATTATTGTTAAGAATTATAAAAAATATTTAAAAAATTATGATATACAAACTACAAATCGAGAAAGTAAGTATGGTAACTACATATCACCCACAATAAGGGAACCACCTTAAAACATCATCAGTTCCCCGGGATTCCCAAACCTGGTAACCTAACCAGGTTTTGAGGGACTTCCTGAATAGGGGTGGAACTAACCTAGCTTATATTACTGGACAAATTTGAAAGTGAGGGGAAACTGTATTTCAGAGAAAGTTGTCTGACATTACTGATCACCTTTTGGAATTCTTGGTGGGCTTCAAATGAATTTCAAGGCTCCCTAAAACATGGTTTGGAGAGTTTGGCTTTAGAATAACAATACTTGCTAAGTACAATTTAATCAAAGATTTCCTTCCTTCCTTCCTTCCTTCCTTCCTTCCTTCCTTCCTTCCTTCCTTCCTTCCTTCCTTCCTTCCTTC
>JANHZU010001433.1:434429-452315 GCA_032468055.1 Acrochordus granulatus | reverse complement strand
AGAACTTCACATGCAATGGTTTTTCTTGTGACACCTTATGGAAGAAAAAGTTGGACTTTGAAGAAGCAGGAAAGGAATAGCAATAACACTTTTGAACACTGGTGTTGGAGAAGACTCCTGAGAAGCCAAGGAAAGAAACAAATGGATCATCAACAAATCTACGAAAGCTCTCACTTGAGACAAAAATTATCAGACTTTGGACACATTATGCAAAGACTTAGCTCAATGGAGATGTCTGTAAATCTAGGAAAGGGTGAATTAAAGAAAAGAATATAATGACCAGCAGCAAGATAGATGGGCTTAATTGCAATGGTGATATGTGTAGTGTTGGAAGATCTGAAGGAACAGATTGGAAATGGGACTTCATGGAGAAAATCCATCGAAATGGTTGCTAAAAATCAACAGTAACTACATGTTACTGTTTTTTTTTTAATTTTGTTTTTTAATGGGTTGGTTTTAATGGATTTATTTTAAGTGTTTTTAATGTATTGTTTTATTGTTGTTAGCTGCCGAGAGTCTTCAGATTTTGGCGGCATACAAATTTAATAAATAAATAAATGTATGTGACCAATTCATCAACAAAACCCATAACAATGCTTTCAAACTCTTCAAGAGCTCTAGTTATGGATTTGTATCTGTGGTTTACATCAGGGCTTACAGAACATACCTGATGATAATAGATAGAATTATAGGTGTATATGTATACATATTAGCCCAAGAAAAGTAAAGTTTTTGGTGTGGTGGCTGAGGAGCTAAGATGCTGGACTTGTTGGCCAGTAAATTGACAGCTTGAGTTTGAGACCTAAGTCCTGCTGCATCAAGGGGTGAGCTCCCATTACTTGTCCCAGCTCCTGCCTACATAGCAGTTCAAAAGCATGTAAAAATGCAAGTGGATAAATAGGTACTGACAATTTGGTGAAAAGGTAACAGCGTTCCATATGCCTTGGTGTATATTCATGCCAGCCACATGGGCGTGGAAGCGTCTTCAGACAAATACTCGCTCACTCTGCTGTGAATTGTAGATGAGCACCACTCCCTAGAGTTCAAACAGGAATGGCAGGGGAAATCTTTACAGAAACATAAAAATACTTATGAGTATAGGATTGTAATCTTACAACACAATCCCATGTGGCTACATCCATGAGGAAAGAGTCCTGTGCTAAGGTAATTAAACTTGGACTCCTCTCCTGCAAATTTCTAGTGGATACTACAGAATGATTTGATTCTTTTTAAATAATTCAAAAATTTTAGGAATGTAATGGAAAACATAATGCATGGACTATGTTGTAGAACTGGCATAGATCCCTTTTTTCTAATGAAGGTTGTGGAGGAATATTGTATTGTCCTCTCTATAAGTGTATACAGAACCACAAAGATGAACTTGCAGAAAAAATATTATTTATTTATTTTATTTTTATCTCATCTTTATTTTTTGGTCAGGTCAAGGCAATTTACAAACCTATTGCTCCTATTTAACAAAACATGTTAAACTCAGAAAAGGAAGTAAACATTAGAAATAAACTGCATCTGACTCCACCGTTTAATTACCTTTGACATCAGAGAAAGGAAAAGGAAAACATCTAGCTTTCAAGGTTTTGTTACTAATGCCAACAACAATAAAAGAATATGCCAGAATTTCATACAAAGTCCATTTCTTGACCTAGCCTACATTGAAGGGCCGATCCTGGATTACTGTATCTATTTCTATTTTATCCATATTTTGGACATTCTCCAAATCAGTCTAAAGCAGTTTAAAGGTAGAGATAAATGCCATTATGAATTCAGGATTTTCTAAATTCCAATATAAAATAGACACATCCACATTTTCTAGAGCATGAATTAGAGTATTTTTAAAAAATGCAAACCTATGGTGAAATTATTATTTTGAAACATTAAAAGGTGAGATGCAACAGACAGGAGATAAGTAGATCTTATGTCAAGTTATATATTTCTCCCATGTATCAAATTAAAATAAATAAATAAACAAAACACTGATATGGAAAATGAATTATAACTGTCTGTTAGAGGTACATGCTCTATATAAATTGTCCAGGTGTTTAGTTAAACAGATGGTTTTGCCCCTTTGGAGAAACTGAAAAGAAAATAAATCAGAGGATCACGTGCTGATTGTCAGTGGCTGAGCATACCTCCTGAAAAGATATATTCCATAATCTTTGGAAAAATTCTGACATGTTATAAAGTCTCTGAATTAGCTTAAATCAGTAAACAACTAACAGGTGCCAGCACAACAGAATAACAGTGTGATGCATCCTAAGTGGCTTATTTGTCTAATGTCAAAGTAAGTTTTAACTCAAAAATAACAGATCTCATTTTATTCTGTGTGATACTTACAGATACAGAGGCCAGAAGGAGCCAAATGTCTGGAGAACAAAGGCATTCCTTCTCCAAATAAAAGTGCCACCATGTTTAGAGTTACTATGGGAAGAAAATTATTATGAATGTTAAAATACTCATATTTTTCAAATAAGCTTTACCAGACTGCAAATGTCTAATTACATCCAAATTTCAGCAGAATTTACATTGTGACGTATACTTCTTAAATGGTGAGATACAGGTAACAGCAGTTTGGATTTCAAGATAGCTCTTAATGAGAGATGCTAGCCTGCATAGTGTACTGTAAATATACTTGAGATAAAACAAGGAAATAACTGACCCAAACAAGTCCATACACTCTACATTGATATCAAGGAATGTGACTGAATGGGGCCTGGCTATGACTATAATGTCTTCTGCAAAACATTTTTCTATCTCACTAAAAATATTATTTCAAATGGCTCAACTAAATGATAAAATACATGGATTAACACATGAAATTAAACAAAGAGTTATATGTCTGTGAAACTAAGAAAAAGATAGAAGGACAAAAGAGCTAAGTGGAAATGGCCTGTTCTTGTGATTATGAATGAAAGTGCTAAAATCTATGCTAGAAAGCATAAATCAGTATCATCTAGGTTATTGTGGATACAAATGAAAATTGGAGTTCAGAGTGATGATAACTGAAAATTTTTGTAAGATTCAATATTTTGCAAAATTCAAAAGAAAGACATAAGAAAGACTTGCATTTCATAAGCTTAAATTATAAACTGTTCATCATACATAACAGGATGGTTCTCTTAAGAAAAATATCAAACGCAGAAGGATCCACTAGCCAATGGATTAAATCAGTAAACAAATGAAGAACATAATTTAAAATTAAATTATGGAATTATCTAAAAACAAGTACAAATCTGGTAATCTTATGTTAGCTTTACTGCCAAATACTTTTATATGAGGCATAACTTCAGCAATAAATATTTAATCACATATTTCAATACGGTACATTCAGGTTCAGAAAATAAAGTAGAGATACAGCATAAACTGCTCAGTGAAGATAGGAAGTTATCATGGCTGAATTATTTACAACTTGCTGGAAAAATAAAAAGTGATCCCAAGAAAGAAGGACGGATCTTGAGAAGGATGACAGAATTTCAAACACTTATATAAAACTAAGATCACTTATTAGGACATACAGTATATACAAATTGTTATAGAAATATGACATGGAGTTGGAATAAATAAAAAATAAGATAAAGTGGATTCAAAGTTTCAAGAAAGTAATCACAGTACAACAGTAGGGGCTGGTGGAATAATAGCAGTGGATCAATGGGAAAAATATGCTAAAATGTTTTGTATGTTTCAATACTGGGAGACTAAAACTAGAGAATATGCAGCAATGGAAAAATTGACTGTACATATTCACTATAGAAATCTAACCAAATTCAAGCAGTAATGAATTGAGCCTTGTCAAGAAAATATATAAAAAGTAACTGGGCTGTTTGGAGACTCAGGAGTGAATGAGAATAGTGACTGGTAAGCACGTCCATTTGTTTTAAATATAGAGTTGAAGCGTAAAGCTATTCATATTCAAAGCAGTCATTCATAGCAAATAAATTCTTATAACTCTAAAAGCATTGTTTATGAAGAAAGGTTGAGAAAATTAGTGAAAGTTGCACATAATAAAAGGTACTGAATGTGGAACAGACCGTTTTCAGTAGTGTCAAGAGTGGATCTAAGGGAAAAATAGAATGATTGCAGACAGAAAAAGTAGAAGTCCTACGTATAAAAAAAGATTAGAGGAGAGATTAATCTCCCCCTCAAAATGAATGGAAATTGGATGTAAGAAAAGAGAAAGTGGAAACTATTTAGAACAGGGTGAAAAGAATGATGTTACAAAGTGTCAGAGAAGTGTGCGAGTTACACTAATGAGAATCATGAAAAAGGATGCTTGGTGGGATGATGAAGTAAACAAGGCCCTGAATGTGAAAACAAAATCTGCATAAGGGAACTATTTGGAGTGAAAGTGAGAGAATGCTGGAGTAAATGGTGGGCTTTCTTTGAGAAAAAAAAAGAACTAGATATGTTGAAAAGTGAATTGAAAAATGAATATAAATGTTAATGTACAGGAAAGTTGATAAAAAGATCCTATCTGCTATAAAAAGTTTAACAATGGTAAGTCTATAGGTTTAGATTGGACAAATGTTAAAGTATACTGTAAATGTGGCCTGCTTCTGGATTAGGTATGTGACTTGTTGAATATGTGTGTGTGAAAACTACTTGTGCAACAATTGAGAGAATAAATAATTATTTCCTTATATACTGAATGCAGAAACTACATGGAAATGATTAGATAAATATTGTAAAATATGCATTCTATAATTAAAGGAAAATTATTTTGTTAAGTGTGCCTAAAAATGTATTTGACAGAATTGTGTTTTAAAGGGTGGAGAAATGACAATAAACTGAATTTGGTAAGTGCAGTATGGCTTTATGCTGAGCATGTTGCATGTAAAGTAAATGTTTGATTTTCAGTAGGTCTTTGTATGCATGAAAATAGATGTATTTAATGTACATTGGATCTTAACAAAAAGTTATGATAAAATGAATAAATGTGAGTTATGGAACGTTTTACAGGTGATCCTTGATTTGTGTCCATTCATTTAATGACCACTTAAAGTTATAAAAGTGCTGAATGAAGAGATCAAAGTTACAACTATTGCAGCACTCCATAATCATGTGCTCAAAATTAGGGCACTTGGCAGCTCTTATGTTCAGTTTCAAGACCTCTCACCCACTCATCTATGCCCTTTTTTTAAAAAAATATTAATTTTCAACAACTTACAAAAACAAAATACATAACAAAACATAAAAACCATAATAAAACAACATATAACAGTGAATAAACAATATATACAATACAAATCAAAGGAAAAGGGAAAAAAAACAAACTCTCTCTCATGCAACATTCCTGGCCTAAATCCAAATGGATATCTTTCCAAAAGCCCCCCAAAACACACAACTTCCCCTTTTTCATTCTAATCTAATTAATATGTTACCTGTAGTTATATATCTTATATTAATTATAATGTATTATATTATTATATGCTACAGTTCATTTATTTACCATAATATGCATTTCTCTTCTATCAAACTATATTAGTTTAATATTAGTTATATTATATACTTTTATTCACTTTTTACTCCTCTTACACATTCCCTTTCTATCAACCTACTAATTAATATATCAGTGTCTTAATTATTTAATTTATTAATTATTTAATATTTCCAGTAACATTTGTACACAATATTTCTGATAATTACTTAAGTTTTAATTCTTAGTGATCTAGCCTATCTACAAAAACTTATTTGGTAAATTTCCCCAGCAAAAAGTCCTGGAATGGCTTCCAAACATCCCAAAAGTTCCTTAAATTGTTATCCTTCAAGAGGGCTATCAGCTTTGCCATCTCAGCCAAATCAATGAGTTTTAAAAGCCAGTCATCCACTGTTGGAACTCTTTCTTCTTTTCACTTTCTGCCATATATCAATCTGGCTGCAGATGCCATATACAAAAATAACTCTCCATATTATTTCTCCAAATATTTATCATTATACCTAAAAGAAAACCTTCAGGTTTCTTTAGTACATTACATCTACAAATCTTTTGGGTAACTTCAGTTATATTTAACCAATATTTTTTAACCTCTTTACATCTCCATCATGTATGGTAAAATGAACCTGGAGATTGGGCACAATCCCAGCATCTGTTAGAAGATCCAATGTACATCTTGGATCAAGAGATAAGTGCCACCTGTAGGTCATTTTATAGAAGTGATCTTGATCATTTTATAGAAGTGATCTCTTGATCACTTCTATAAAATCTCAAGATCTCTTGATCTTGATCATTTTATAGAAGTGATCTCTTGATCTTGGATCAAGAGATAAGTGCCACCTGTAGGTCATTTTATATATATTTAAGCCCATAATTCAAGATAAATTTTACTCCGTTGGACTACCCATCTATGCCTTGACACCTTGTGCTCCATTGCCCCATCTGACCTTTGCTGTCTTCTTGCTAACATTGCTGATGAGGTGTGCCTAGCCTGGCTTTTCATGAGGCAGCTGCTGATTACCTGAGGCTTTCTTTTTGTGGTTGTGCATGGTGGTTTCCTCACAAGACTGCAGCTTGGACTGGGCTGGGTGGCTGCAGTTTTGAACCACAGCCCTGGGTCAGGCTGGGGTTCGGCTTTGCACAGTGCTTCAGCTCAGTGGCATATTTCATCAGAGCAGCTGGAACAAGAGAACAGGGATGGCCCCATCTAGAGCACATTGCAGTAATCTAATTATTGAAGGGACTACTGCATGAGTGACTGTCTGAAGAGCTTCCTTATTCAGAAGCGGGCATAACTGGTAAACTAGATGGACCCATACAAAGGACCTCTTGGCTCCAGCTTCCACCTTTCTGAGCAGAAGCTGAGTCCAGTAGGACTCCCACATTGGACCATCTCAGATGGGCAGGTGAAAACTTTTTGAGAGTTAGCAATGGAATGGAGAGTTAGCAAATCTGGAAGGCCTAAATATATAGTCATTTGGTCTCGTCAGGATTGAGCCCAAGCCTGTTCCTCCCCATCCTAACCCACTTGTCCTAGCTCAGGACATAGATACCAACAGCCAATGATGGAAGTAGAGAATGGATAACAATTAATAGAAAGTTTAGCAAATTGAGTAGAGAGCAAAATAGGGATTTGTGATGTCTACTTGGTTGTACATGTGTGTGTGTGTATGTATGAAGTATCTTTAAAGGATTTGCCTAGATATAGTGTAAAAGTATTCAAATCAACATAAGGAGTCTAACCGGAATTTAAAGTCTGTTATTCAATTAAGCATGGATCTAAAGAAGCTGGATACTTTGGTTGTGATACTTTGTAGGCAATATCATACATGAGTGCTTTTTGATGTCTGTAAGTTCACCGGTCACCTGTATATGGGTTTAAACTTCAAATTTTGTCACCAAAGAGCTTTCAAAACTTGTGGATTCAGATAGGAAATCCATGAACCATAAACAGCAAATATAGAGAAAAAGAAAAGGCAATAACCTTTGTTTTATTTGCCAATAAACTTAATATTCAGTTAAACCACACTAGAAAAAAGAAAAAAAAAACTTCATTTAGAGGATTTTGATAAATATTAATGTATGTAGTTAAGTTGTGATTGTTCATTTGTCTGTGGAATCTAAGAGTTTTCGTACATCTGTAGGGACTTATAATACTTAAGAGATGACTGTGGAAGACATATGGTTTAATCACAATGTATCTAAGCCTTTTTTATCTTCTTACAAATTTAATGTTTTTCTTTTTCTAATTTAAGAAATGGTGCATCATTGACTGCAGCAATGGATCATTATTAATACAAGTTATTATGCTCTATAATATTCCTATAAACAGGAAAAAATCAGAGTTCTATATATACGATATATTTATTAAAATCTAACCATAATGGTTTAATAATGCAAATGTTAATCCCTGGATCCTTTTACTATTGTTGAATATCTTATATCTTTATGTGGATTTTCTATAGAAACTCATTTTATAGCAGAGTAAATCCTCAGCATAAGATAATGAAAATTGCAAAAGGGCCCTACAATTTGTGCTGCAGCATTAAAATGTTGATGTGGTTAAATCTGTCTCCTAACAGCAATGTATTTCACTAAAACTATGCTGCTAATTTATTTCATTGAAATGAGCAGAACTGTTGTTTAATTTTTGAAGTGACTTTTTTGGAGTTTTGTGAAATCGGACAGAAAAGCCTCTATTCAATTCTGAATGTTCCTCCCCCCACTTCTTCCCATTGCCCAGATTCTGTCCAAACCTCCACAATTATTATAACTCTAAATTACAAGGTCATATAATTTATGAAATAAAGTAACACTTATGGCTTAGTCTCAAAAATATTCTATATATATGCTCTTGAATTTCTACCTGATTGTCAAAGAAATGGTATATAATATCAGTGAGAATTCTCTTCAATTCATGTGAAGAATTCCAGACGTAAAAGTTTCAACTGGAAAACATGTTTAATGAATATTCATTTCATAAAATTCATCAAATACAAATGATGTGTGGTGTGACAAAGTTCCCTTCTGTGCCCTTACAGCCAAAGAAGTTTCTAAAATAGCTGAACAAATCTTGGAAATGTTGTGGCTACTTCCATCTTTTAAAATAACCTGACAGTCCAATACCTCATCATGGGATGAGTCTAAGAATGATAGTGAATTAAATCCTTGAAGAGTTCCTATGTACTTTCTTTTGGTCACTGAGAGGAATAATCAATGTGCTGTTGTTATTCTATGTCTCACACTGCGGGGTCAGAGAATGCAGTAGCAGGTGACTGAGCTCGCTTTTTTAGAAAAAGGAGGCTTGAGGCCTGTTTGCTAGAATAATATTCAGTTCAAATGATAGTGTTAAACTTTAAGTCCCATCATTCCCACAATGCCACTTTTTTTGGAGTTAACAAGAATTCTTGATCAATTCATTCTGTCATGATGCTGTATGTTGGAATACCAATGCAGCTGAATGATTTCGGTAACTTTAATGGAACATGCACAATGCATTTTATATTTCCCTTAATTTCTGTTGGGCTAAAGATGCAATCTGTAAATGTGAGACTAGAAAATGAGATGTGGACTAATCCTAACCCTTCTCTAAATCTACTTTTCTTGTGGTCTGTGCTATTGTCAGCTTGGATCTATTCGTTGACAGCTTGAACATCTATAGCAAGCAAATCTGTTTTCTGTTATTAATGTGGAGATCTGAAGCAATATAATACAAAATTACCTCTAGAATAATGGAGCATCATGCATTAGCAATGGCTAATTAAGTCTTGAAGCCCCTTTTAAAGACTTCAAAGTACCTTTGACAAAAATAGGTGTAATTTTCTGCCAGATTTATACACAGCTTTATCCAATAAGCACACACTACAAGCATGTTCACTGCCTTGGGTTATTTTTAAAAATAATAAACATAAATGAATAAATACAAATATAATAGCTTTAACCATGCTATCAAGAGTGGAATATCTCTAGATACTCATAAATATAAGGCCACAATATTACTTTGTATTATTGCGCTATTATTGCAGTTATCCAGATTTTTCTTCCTTCTTTCTTAATAATGTGTCTGCATATTCAAATGCAGAAGCATTTGACTATTGAACTGATCTCATGCTCCACTGTAGTCAAGTTGATCCAAAGAGACATATGGCTGAGACAAAACAAACTTGACATTTTGATTTAAGGAGAACTCTCTATGATGTGCTGATAGCTTTATCTAAATCATGTTTTATCATGCTTACATTTTCTTAAGTGGTTTCAGTATTGACCAACTGAATTGAAACACGTTTATTGGAATCTTGCTTTTTAATTAGATTGCATGATGGTACCAGTGAGTTATGCCTTTCATTAATAACAAATGATGTCATAGTCATAGGACAACCTTTTTTGCCCTTTCATCTACAAACAAATAGTAATTTTATGTACATTCTATCAACCACCAAATGCTGTTTACTTTCTGTGACTGCTGAATGTTTATGTATGTCCACCTCATCAATTAGGAGCAAATAGCTCAGAAAGGATGTGTTCTTAGCATCTGAGTAAATAATGGAGATTGATAAATGAAATTTACTAAATCAAGATGAAATACATTTCTAAGGCTGCATTAGCTCTGCTTTCAGTCAGAGGGAGAAAATAAAATTGATTACCTGGTCACAATTCAAGGTCAAAGGTCTTTAACAGAGGTGGCTGACACTTAGGTTAATGACAAGTTTCAAAAATGACAGGATGAAGGAAATTTTCATCTAAAAATTATGGAGGCCTATCACATCTGTAAATGTCAGAATATCCTGTCAGTAAAATCACCTACTAGAAAGGATTCCGTGTAAATGAATTGGGTGTACATTTTTGAAGAAAAGAAAGTACATTGCTATTCTTTCTTTCTACTTTCAGTTGATCTTCCTGATTAAAGTTTACAGTTAATCCTGACCGCCAGGTGGGATAATAGAAGAAACATGGATATTGTTGCTGTAATGAAGCTATCGGCTCTGAGTAATTTTTCAAGAGCTAGGGCTGATTATTTTCTTTGGATAATGTTTCATCTGAAGAAATTCAAGCTACCTTCCCACTTATAACCTGCCATTATAATTAGCATGTCAGAGGCCAGATACTTTTCTAATTCTTTTCCTCTTTTCTTCAGAGACAAATTGCTAAAACTTTCAACTGCCAAATGAGAAATGTGGCAGCCATAGGCATCTACTACAAAACAAGATGATTTACAAAATGATGGCACATGCATTGTAACATCACATCAGAAAGCCCTGCCTTTTCTATCCCAATGTTGGCCACAACTACATAAGTAAGAGGGTTTGTGCCCTGGTACTTGCTCTGCTTGCCTCTTCTGAGATGCCCAAGTGGATAGCTTCTTCTCTCTAGCAAGAGAAGGATCATAAGAGACCCAGAGTATTGAAAACTCATTTATTTCATTAGCTGTTAAGGTTAAACATCTGCTGTGATCTGTTCTTCAGCTCTTCAAAAGTATTTTCTCCTATGCAAGGAAAGGGGTTTCTGCTTTCAGGAGCCTACTTTCAGGTCCTAGAAAATGTCTTGTGAATTTCTTCCTAGGTGTGGCTTTTCAGCCTACTTTATTGTCAACAGTGACAGGGCTGCTACTGTTCAATTGAAATCTTCACCACTGATAACCCTTTTCAATGTGAATTTTTTAACAACAATATCAAGAACAACACATTGGAAAAGTTTCCATATACCTTGGTTCTTTTGGATTTACTTTTGTGATAAGCCACTGAAGAGACAAACAATTTAAAACAAGACATTCATCTACATTCTGTTTGCTTCATCAGTAAATGCGAGAACACATCCCCCCTCCATAAGTGTTTGAGAAATTTTATTTTACTTTGAAAGCAATTCTGTTTCCATCAAATGCAGATAAAGTTTAATTGCACAACCACAGTTACGGTGATAAAGGCTTCTTACACTCTGATCTTACACACTTTGGGAAAAGAGGAACAGCAAATATGCAGTGAACTATTAAACAGCAACTTATTTGCATAGTTGAGGGGGAAAAAGAGAAGAACTGAAAAATAATTTCTAGAAATCATTCATAAGTTATGGATAATGCCTAGTAGATGAACATTCAATGAACAATAGAATCCTAACTGAAATTATGAACTGTTAGGAATATTTTTAAAACCAAACAAGTTACATCACAGCCAAGGAATAGCTGCATCTTTTTGTTGTTGTTCTACAAGCCACTTCATCCTTCACAGGCTTTGATTACAGTATTTTCTTTCAGTAGTGCAAATTCAGGGTGAAAAGATTGATGGAAGTGGGTCTGACAATAGTTTTGTAGTGATTATTGCTCTTCCTCACTGTTTAAGGTTTATAACTAAAATATTACTTAATTGTATTTGCCTTCTTTTAGGTACATCATCTCAACCGCAACATTGGCAGGTACTTCATTTTAAGTTGCAGGGGATTGAAATGCATCCCCACCACCTGCCATGCTATCAGTCACTTATCTGGCATAGCATAGATTCATTACTGATAGACAAAAATAGATTCATTAGAGAGGTTGAATCAAAATTGTAACTGATTCTGGATCTCAGGCTGCCTTATGAGGCAAACCTCATCTCCAGGTTGCCCTAATATTTATTAAATATTTTAACTGGAAAGACCCATTAAAGGGCCCTACAGACTAGGAGTGCAATTGAAACCCCCCTAGAAAGGAAATATCTTATTAATTCATTAAGTCAAACTGCTTGTATCTACACTTGTATGACTAGAAGGATGGTTCATTAACTTCATTTCTTTATATGAGTTAATTAGCTCAGAGGAGGCCAGAAATTAATTACCAGCATATATAGTTTGTGCAGAATGGCATTCTATTTATTTAGTTTCTCCTATTAACTTTTAATCTCTTCAAACAATAAAAGAGGTAATTAGTATTTTATAAACAAAAAAATTAAATGCAACAAAGGCAAATAATCGGCCAAATAGGGAAACTCCTGTGTGAAACCTGGTGGTTGTATAGTTCAAGTAGCAGACCTTTTCAAAGTTAACTATGAACAAAGAGGGGCTCCGAGACCCTGTCAGAGCAACTGACAAAAATCTATCACTAAAGAGGAACTCATCAGTAGAATCTTACAAGGGAAGAGCTCCAAAGTTTCCAGTTGCTTGAAAATAATTGCCCATATATTCAACTACTATAGCAATTTGGAAAAAAACCCTGGAGATTGAAGTAAATCCATATGGAGGTGTATAATCACATAATTTAGGGTACAAATAATAATAATATTATTTGTGTGTCTTTCTCTCTTTGTGCATATATTGTACATACATATAATACACATAAATGCTTTATTGTGTATGGAATGTAATTTATATAACATGGAATTTATTCAAGGGATACTTTCAAATTTGAAGAGAAAACAGTTTATTTTTGCTTTATTCTAATGTTTCAAGGAATGAACAAATGAAGCTTTACATTATAATATATATTCTATGTATATATTATGATTAATCACTTTGGCTGATTGGCTGCCTGCAAATAAACTTCTCTTGAGTTGAATTAATAGTAAAAAAATAATTTAATCTTGCTATGTAAAATTTTGCTAAGAAGATTTTATATTACTTTGGCCATATCCAATTTGGAGATCAAGCTCAAAATATTTAGAACTATCTCATCCTGCTCCATATCCATAGATCATCAATGTGGCATCCTGACAACTTGTCATGAAGGCATTTATTATCCACACAATTTCTGATTTTTCAGTGTTGTTGTTCATGTTATGGAAGAAACACTTATTACAAAATAGATAGGGGAAAAAAAGTTTTATACTTTTCATGGCCTATGTGATAGGCAAAACACCCATGGTTTGAAAACATGCAATAGGATACTAATATAGAAAGTAATTTTAAAAAATGAAGTAAAATCATGGGGTGAAAAATACTGTATGATTAACAAAGGTAAGGAAAGGCTAAGAAGACACAGTCTCTAAAGGAAAACCAGAAGATATTGGTGGATTAATTCTGTTTTTTACCTGCTTTGAAATGAAATGGCTTTTGTCAGTAAGCAATTCAAATTTTTCTGTTAATTTTATATTCGTTAATGCTATTAACTCATGGTATCTTTCTAAGAAAACTTTTGACCACTGCAGTTTTTTAGATCAACAAGATGTGTAAAATAAATATCCATCCTAAAATTTAGGACAGTACTAACCCCAACATGTTTATTAACTAAATTTCTTGGTAATTTGAATTCATTTTATATAGTTATTGTAAGATTTCTTGAATTCCATCAATTTTGTTTTGTTTGTAGAACATACTGCAAACACCAGTTCTGATGATTATTTGGTTATTATTGTTTATTTTTATCTCCAAACTGGTATGAGAAAGTAATAGTGATCTGGATGCAGACAAAAACATATTCCAGACAACGTTAAATACTTTTCATGAGAGTATTTTTGAATTGCGTAGACATGTACAGAATATTCATTCCTATTTTGGATCACATTTGTAGCTTGGTATTCTTTAGCATATGGCATTTATCCTAAATGCTATACTTGGTATTGCTGATGGGTAATATCAGCAATATATATGTATGATGTAGCTTGGATAGGTTTTGGTTAAGAAAAAATGTGGACAGAATATTCAGAATGATATAAAAGTAAGATTTCTGAATGCACTTTGCATTAAATTAATCTTTCACTGTTTTCACTTGCTCCCTAACCTAATGATATTATTTTATATTCAGTTGAAGTTCAAATATACTTTCCCTTGAAGCATTCACAAGTGTATGCATGCTTGCAATTTTAGTGCTTGCTGATTCATAATATTCAGTGTTGTTTAACTGCAGCCCAGCAGTGGAGACTAGAATAGGTTCAGCATTTGAATGTAACATTTCTAGCAGGAACAATTTTAGTGTAATAAAATCTATGTGGTTTAGCAATGATTCCCCACTGGAAAAAGCAACAAAATACTGTACATAATGTTATTCCATGCTGCAGAATTGTAAAAGTAAAGGAATTATTCAAAACATACAATTAATCCTGAGGTTGATTATATCAATAATTCAAAGTCACTATTGGAAAATTGTATTCAAGCTTCATTAATGTCTTCATTAGATTAGTTTAAATCAACACAATTGATTTTAATCTTTGATAAAAGAAAGTATTTTTCTTTCCTGGCCTGTCAGCCCCACACTTTATTCTGCCTATATCTTCAAATCTCTTGATGTGGAACAGCTGCCATCCTTAACCTGATTAACATTTAGGCATGGGTTTTTATTGCCAGCAAGAGTTTTATGTCACAAATCATATAAATTCAAAGAGCCAGAGAAAAGATCCAACTGCTCACTCAGGAACACTGACTTACAATTGAAACTGTTCTTTACTTGAAAAGGATCTCTTTTGAATCTACCTTGCATGTTACCTTGTGAATGTACCAGTAGAGTATTTCAATTATTAGGTTATACTTGCATCACCAAAGATAGGCATTTTTCAAAAGAGGAGGAGGAGGATTGGGCAGCTGAGCACTACAAAGCATCCTTCTAGAATGCATTTTTCTATTGTATTGTGACATATCACATTGTATTGTGATCCAATATCGAAACAAAAGACGAAAACAGATCCCAAAAACTAAAGGGCATATGAGGGCTTGCAATACTTTTGAGAATGACTAAAGAAAAAAGTAAAAGTGACTTTATTGTGATCCTTAATAGAATCTGGAATTCTGAAGACAAACAGAAAATCAGATGGATGGCTGACTGAACAACTGGAAGATCTTGCTGAAAAAGTGCTGATCACATTTTTAGGTTCCCAAATCAACTCAGCTTCTGCATCTGGCAGTCAGGAGATCTCTGAGATAGCATCCCTTGTTGTACAAGAAGTGAATGCCTTATACTTTCTTGTTCAAAAGTGCAGCCAGGGCATGAGAACATTTTGGCTCTTAGCCAGAGCACTACGAGAGATAAATACTAGGATGAGACAAGGGTGACAATTTTTTCCCAGTTTGCTTGTTATAAGGATTTTATGTATTTATTTTAAAACTCACTGATTAAAATTTGAAAACTCAATGATTTAGCTGAGATGGCAAGGCTGACAGCCCTCTTGAAGGATAACAATTTAAGGAAGTTTTGGGATGTTTGGAAGATGTTCCGGTTCTTTCTGCTGAATACCAAAGAAATTTTGTAGCTGGACTAGAGTACTAAAAATTAAAGTTAAAACTTATATAATTATAAGAAATATTGTGTAAAATGTGATTGGAAATATTAAAGAATTGATAAATTAAGTAATTGAGATATTTATACAGTAATGAGTAGGTTGATAGAAAGGGAATGTGTAAGAGGCGTAAACAGTGAATAAAGGTGTATAGTATAAAATATATATAGTTTATAGTTTGATAGAACAGAAATGCATCTTATGGTTAATAAATGAATTGTAGCACATAATAATATAGCATATTAATTAACGTAAGTATTATAAAGTACATACTATATAGTTAACATATTAATCAGATCAGAATGTAAGAAGGGAACATGTGTGTTTTTGGGGGACTTCTGGAAAGATTTCCGTACAGAGTTAGGTCAGGAATGTTACATGTTTTCCCTTTTTCTTTTTTCCTTTGTTTTGTACTCTATTATATATATTGTTTTATTTGTTGTTAGACAAATGTGTTGTTTTATGTGTATTTTTTGTTTGTTATATATATTATTTTTGTATGTTTTTGAAAATTAATATAAATTTAAATTAAAAAACAATTTTATTTAAACACAAGATTGTTTTTTAAAAATAACACTTTATATTAATGTTTAATTATAAATTTAAATATTAACATGTTAAAATAAATAAAATAAAAATGATCATTCCCTGTTATTGTTGTTGTTAGGTGCTTAGTTGCGTCCATTTCTGTGACCTCATGGACGGCAGTACGCCAGGCCTTCCTGTCCTTTACTGGCACTCAGAGTCTGCCCAAATCCACTCCCATCACTTCTATGATGTTATCTAATCATCTCATCCTCTGGCATCACCTTCTTTTGCCATGATTTCCCAGCATCACAGTCTTCTCCAATGAGTCCCCTCTTTGCATTAGGTGTTCAAAGTATTTGAGCTTCAGCTTCAGTATCTGTCCTTCCAATGAACAGTCAGGGTTGATTTCCTTTAGGATTGACTGGTTGGATCTCCTTTAAGTCCAAGGGAGTCTCAGGAGTCTTTTCTAGCACTACACTTCAAAGGGATCAATTCTTCGGCACTCAGGCTTCCTTATGGTCTCACAGCCGTACATTACTCCTGGGAAAACTATAGCTTTGACTCTATGGATCTTTGTCAACAAGATGAGGTCTCTGCTTTTTACTATGCTGCCTAGGTTTGCCATACCTTTCCTCCCAAGGAGCAAGCGCCTTTTGATTTCATGGATGCAGTAACCATCTGCAGTGATCTTGGAGCTCAAGTAGGTAAAATTTGCTACTGCTTCTATTTCTTCCCTTTCTATTTTCCAGGTAGTGATGGGACCAGATGCCATATCTTAGTTTTTTTAATATTGAGTTTCAGAGTTTCAAGCCAGTTTTTGCACTTTCCTCTTTCACCCTCATCAAGAGGCTCTTTGGTTCGTCTTCATTTTCTGCCATAAGAGTGGTATTGTCTGCATATCTGAGGTTGTTGATATTTCTCCTGGCAATCTTAATTCCAACTGGTGATTCACCCAGCCTGGCATTTCACATGATGTACTCTGTATATAAGTTAAATAAGCAGGGTGAGAATTTTCAGCCTTGCCATACTCCTTTCCCAATTTTGAACCAATCCATTGTTTCATGTCTAGTTCTAATTCTAACTGTTGCTTCTTCATATGTATACAGGTTCCTCAGGATACAGGTAAGATAGTCTGATACTCCCATCTCTTTAAGTATTTGTCACAGTTTGTTGTGATCCACACAATCAAAAGCTTTAGCATATAGTCAATGAAGCAGAAGTAGATGTTTTTCTGGAACTCCCTTGTTTTCTCCATGAACCAGAGAATGTTGGTGATTTGATCTCTAGTTTCTCTGCCTCTTCAAAATCCAGCATGTACTTCTGATAGTTCTTGGTTCACAGACTGCTGAAGTCTAGCTTTTAGTATTTTGAGTGGAACCTTGCTAGCATGTAAAATGAGTACAGTTGTATGGTAATTCAAACCTTCTTTGGCATCACCCGTCTTTGGAATTGGAACATCAGCTGATCTTTTCCAATTCCATAGCTACTGTTGAGTTTTTCCAAATTTGCTGACATATTGAGTGCAGCACTTTAACACTTTAATTTTTTAGGATTTTAAATAGTTCAGACAGAATACCATTACCTCCACTAGCTTTGTTGTTAATAACGCTTCCTAAGGCCCAGTTGACTTCACACTCCAGGATGTTCGGCTCTAGGTCAGCGACCACATCATCATGGTTATCAGGGACACTTAAATTTTTCTTGTATTGGTCTTCTGTGTATTCTTGCCACTTCTACTTA
>JANHZU010001433.1:409630-421358 GCA_032468055.1 Acrochordus granulatus | reverse complement strand
GTAATTTGTCTTGCTTTCCCTACACAATTGCCTTTTCCCTCAAGAATACCTGTGGAACTAATATGTCATATCGTAGATCCTTCCCAACAGACATTTCTTCTTAAAACTGAAGAGATGTTGTAAGGTTGGTGGGATAAACTAAATATTTGCATTGAACACACACACACCACCACCACCAACATATCAAGTTTTTCCTTTTCCTTAATCTATCAATGCCAACTTTTAATGACGAAGCCACAACCCTAATTTTACCTGGCTTAATTAAAAGATGAGAATTTTCCAAAAAAAAGGAAAAAAAATGGGGCAGGACATATTCCTTGCTGAAGTATATAAATAGATTTTCTGATATTAGCTTTTTCCATTTAAAATATTAAAGACCTCCCATTATGTTATTTATAAAGAAGATGTCATTACCCATTATGACATCTTTAAAATAAGTAGCTTTAAGCTAAGCTGCATTGCAGGTTCTAAACTTAATGTTTTTCACTTGTGATTACTCAGTTAATGTTTCAGTAATATCAGACACCATTGTTTACAAATCAAAGAGGAGAAAAACATCTATGCCCAATATTTGCTTTTCGGACTGTTTGCATCTTTAAATCTGTGGGATATACTTTTAATAAAAACATAAGACTATATTTTTATTAGGAAATAAACATGACTCAATAACATTAATTTGCTGTTATTCTTATTAGTAACAATGAGTATAAGTAAACGTTAAGAGTATAGATTTGTTTGTGATACGTACATTAATCTGAAGTGATAAAATTATCTAAGAGGCAAAGTTGATTTAAATGTGCAGAAAATGGATAATTTATATTTCATATATTTTATTAATTACATCAAGAAATAAACAGAAAAAGTTATAAATAATTGTCTTACCTAAACCTTACCTCATTATCAGAAAAATAATGTTATGGTTGAATCTAAAGTTACAGTTGTGTCTTGAAGCTATGTTGTTGATATCAGCAGGATAAAGTAGATGAATAATATGGGATTTATTTCATCAAAAGGAAAGCCAAAGTGGACTTCTCTCTCTTTCTCTTCCTCTCTGAATCAATTGAATCAATTAATAACTGAATTAATATTTATACAAAATTACTCAAAACTCTGAACAACCTGCTGAAAAACACAGAAGTCAAAACCTCTACAAACTGTAATACAGTGCTTATCATTCCCCTAATATTTATCTTTCTTTGGTTCCTTACGGCTATAAGGAAACAAGGAAAGACAATATATGAACCTCATGTACATTTTCCTAGAAATTTCACACTCTTATAGGGCGAGACTGGAAAAGTATGGTGCTTTGGAAATGGATTAAATGCACATAAATTTTATAATGAGTAACTGCAATGGAACTTGTGCAAATGAATTATAATAAAATACAAAGTAAAAAAATAAAGAAAAATATTATACCCAGACCATAATGTTGCTGAGAAAACATTTAACAGCTTTTTCATTGCATATTCTTGTCAGAGTAAATAACTCCCTAAAAGAAACTTCCAAAATGCCTTTAATTCTAATGTGACACAAAAAGTCAGTCATTTAATTTGGTAATTAGTATTATGCCAGAAACTATCTATTCACTATGAAACAAATATGTTTACAATCTTATTTGCCATCTGTTTAATAGATAGGAGAATATATAGTTCTAGGTTTCCAAAGACTGCTTTTTAATGCAGTTAGAAGAGCAGGATGATAATATATATTTAGTATTTAGGTAGAAAGATTTTGTTTCTATATAAACATATATTTTAAGAAGAAGACAGTATGTTCTGGTTACTGTTGAAGATTAGAGATTATGGAACATTTGAAATATAAAATCAAATATTTTTTTCTTTCAAATTGCAGGGGTTAAATTGGTATGGAGAGTAGGGAACCCTATAAAAATGGGGGGAGTCCTTGAATTTCCAGTTAATAACTTTTTATGTCTACTTCTATCCTTTCTATTTTTACTAACAAATTTTACTCTTATGCCACACATGTGTTATTAAAATGATTTCTCAGGATTATTTTTATAATTGTGTAAAATAGGTACATGTTTTATCTCAGTGTTTAGTATCGTTGCTGTAAGCTCTTCTTTATTCACAAAGCTACTTATGAAAACTGTTTATTCAGTTGGATTTTGCACACAAGAAATGAACCATTAAAGGAGTACCTCAGCATATAGGATTTTGGCTTGAGGTTGGTGGGAATCTCTGTAAAATGGTGAAAAGAAGTCTATCGGTATAGATTCCTAATGTACCTTATATATATTTACATATGCAGTACACAGGTATCTATGTGTGTTCATTAAATTATGATATTTTAGTGGGCAATTCTAAAAATCAAGTATCCCAGTTTCATAAATCTGCATCTTTGAAAACTAATACATTTGGATTAGAAGTGCTGTTAGTCTAATGCTAATCAAGTGGATCATTCATAAGCATCTTACATTTGTATTATTTGGCCAAAACATTATTCATTAGCGGTGAACTTCCATTCTCCTTTAATTTTTGTGAAAGGGAAAAGTTGTACAATAACAGATGGGATCATTTAAGGAAGATTCAAAATCCACAGTGTTGACTTTCCATTTTTCAGCCGTATATGATCATGAACTTTAGAGTTAAGTTTAAGAATGACAGGGATCAGCTTTTTGTATCTTTACTCGAATACTCATCTGTGCAGTGCTAGGACCCTTTTTCAGGAATACAGATGAGCAAAGATGCCTAACAGCAATCCATGTGCCTTGGCTTATAGTCATGCCAGCCACGTGACCGTGGAAGCATCTTTGGACAAACACTGGCTCCCTCGGCTGTGAATCGGAGATGAGCACCACCCCCTAGAATTGGCCACTGCTTGCAGGGGAAACCTCAATCTTTAAAGATGACTGGCTAGAAAATATTCTTCAGTGACATATTAAAAATTACTGTTCAGTTAGCCAAAGAAATGCATGTTTGGGCGATATCATTGAGAGATTCCATGGGGGTGAATTAGGATGTTGTGTCAATGCACACTGTTTCAAAATGCTCTTCAGTTTTTAATTGCATTTGTTTTGCTGTGTGGAACTAACCTCATGAGCGTTCACATCCTTAAGGGAAAGCACTTTGGAGCTAGCCACGTCTGTGTGCAAACAATGTGTCTTTATGATATGAATGCTTCTCCCAAGTTTCATTTCTCTCTCTCCCCCCCCTCCATCTCTGCAGTCTGAGAATTTGCTCCTGAGTTTGAAGTAATAGGATTCAACTGCTCTCTAATATTCACAACAATAATTGAGGCTTAACCCCTTAAAATATTTACCAAGTTGGTAAAGGAAAAGACATCCACAACTGCTAAGGTCAAGAACTCAACATCTGCGCTCTGGTTGCACTGGGGATTTGTATGTGCAAACCTATAAAAGAAGGGGAAAAATTAATTGTGTTTGTAAGATAACAAGGTTTTGTTATAGAGGCACCTGATTCCTTCAAACTTTCTGTACAAAATATGATTGTTCAAGAGATCTTATAAAATTAAATACATTGTATTATCATCAAAAATAATTCATCTGTCTCTAATGGTGCTTCAATAGTGTGCTAATAATCTTTCTTGTGAACCTTCATATGGTTTGTATTTGCAAATGCTCCCTAATCTCCCCCCAAAAAATGAAAGGAAGGAAGGAAAGGAGGGAGGGAGGGAAAGGAAGAGGAAGATGAGGATGAGAAGAAGAAGAATCAGCAGTAGCTTCTGTTAAATCTCTTCCCAGAGAGTGAACTGCTGGAAGAGGAGCAGGTTCCAGTGTGGGCAAGTATATTTGCCAACATGCCATATGGGACCCATGGTTGGGACTTTTTTTTTCCTAGAATAATTAAATGTTGATGGCAGAGTTCAAATGGATCATTAAAATTCAAAAGTGTAAGAAACAGATTTTTTCTTATGTTGCTGAACGCTCCAGAGGGCTGAATAGCTAGCAGAAGTGAGGCAGGCTGCAGCAGTGATCAGCGTGTGCTGTGATAGTACTAATTTGATCATAATATAGTCATCTCTGAAGATTACAGCTATTCAATTAAATATTCTAATTAACCTGAAGTATTAGGCAAATGATACTAATTACAAATATTCTCCTGAGATTCACAGCAATGAAAATCCCACTTGCAACTGATACTTCTAGCCAATGTTTCGTAACACAATGTCCTATATCATAGGCTTTCAGAATATTAAAATGCAGTTAATTTGCCTAAACCTCATTTGTTTAATGGCATTAGCATTTTGTTTGAAATTGTAATAAACGTACATCCCGCTTTCAAGTAAAATTTAAAATGAGTGTACTCTTGGGGTAACTTAAGATTCCTGTTTACAGACCTAGCACTTTATCCAGTCAGCGGAACAGTTTGAGCTTAACTTTCAGCCATTAAACATATTGAAATTGTTTAAAAATGCTAATAATTTGTCTTTTCAAATAAGAAAAAGGGATATTTTGCAGTAAAATTTCATTATGTTACCCATGTGACCAGTTTCCTACTGTGAGGGCCCTAATGCTTGAACTTTCCCTGTAGATATTGTTTTCCTTTTTCTCTCTCTGCACAATGCATTTTTCTCTGAACTCTTTTGTTGATGAGTATGCATATATGTGTGTTTTGTGTGTGCGTGTCTATGTATATATATCTAATTTTGATATCTCACAATGAGATTGTCTTGACCCTTTAGGTACTTCCTAATTTTTTTAAAAAAGTGCATCAACAACCACTTATAAAAGAAGTATTAAATAATTGAATATTATTATTTATAGATGGAATCCTAAATTGTTAGCCAGTCTGGAATGAATTTTATGAATTATGTGAGAATAGAATGGTTAAAAAATCAATTAATCAAATAACACACAATTGCTCTGGTTAACACGGTAAAGCTAGCAGTTTCAGATACTGCAGATGGCCAGCTCAAATGATTTATTTCCACACATGAATGCCTTACTTACGGGCAATTGTTATTTCAAGGAGAATATTAGACCAGTACCTGATCTCCAGCCTCTTGTCCATATTGGAAGGTGCTTTGATAGAAGGAACATAATCATTTGAGCTTCTGTTTATCATTTGAATTTCAAGGCCAAATGGAGTGGGAATTTAGCCTTAATTGGCTATACAAATGTAATAAAATAAGGTTAAAAATAGTAAAAGGCATTACTATTATTAAACATATATAATTCAGAAAGTGCCTTGAGTACACAATTTTTCCACTGTAAAATTAATTGCTTAAAATATCCCTTCACCTCTATAGGTATGAGCATAGATTGGCAGAAGTTTAAAACATTTCCTTTAGAGGTCTGTTTATATGTCTATTCAGTTATGCAAGATGTGAACAATCATATGGTGGGAGACAGGTCTAAACAATATTGCAACCAACATCTGCTCATTGAGAAGAAATGGTAGATATGTGTATAGCTGCTCATGTGCTACCTCTATGCATACTTGATCTTTTATGGTACTAAAATCCTGATCATCTTATGCACCTAGGGATCAACATCTGTTCACACATATGTTTTCCTATTTATGCATACATTCTCAAAAGGCATTTCTGCAGGTGAATGTAGTAATACAGAGACTGTATATTGCATACGGACATTGGCTTGTTATGATTGCTCAACCCATAATATATACTCAAGTAGGGTCCTTGTTTATAAAGAAAAAGAAGCAATGAAGTCTACAAATAAGTGATACCAATACAAGTGTTATCACAAAAAAACGCCTATCATCTTTACTGAGAACAAAAACTGATAATGTTTCATTTTTACCATAACTGATGATCAACACACAAAGCTTCTCACAAATATTTAGATGTGCAGGGGCTGAAAAGATGACCTGATTGTATTAGAGATTTTGGGGTTCTTTGATAGAGAATGCTGGATATATAGATATAGATAGACAGATTCAGACATTTTGATTCAGCAGTGTGGAATTACACTTGAAGATAGTGGGCAATTATTTTTAAAGGCAACATCAGAAAACCTGCTTCTTGAGGTGACAGAATTTTTTGTCTAGGAAGGGTCAATATTGGCACTAAGGGAAAGCAAGTGGCAGCAGTGGGTAATCTACTAAATTTCTGGGCATTTCTTCAAAATCTGTGAACAAATCTTTCTTAAACATGAGTTATCTAGTGGCAAAAGGACTGTTAACTACTTTTTTGTGCACTAATCAAAGGACAAGTCAAAAAGCATATAGAAATTCTTGATTTTTAAAGAATATCTTCAAACCCTAATGCAGTTTCACTGATTTATGTAAACAGCTTCATAAGTGAATTATATATTTTCTATATCTCGAACAGAGTCTACCTTGGACCTTTTTTGTTTTTGGTTAAGCAAAAGCATTGATATTTTGGTTCTGTTCACACATTATTAAAGGCCAAAGTAGGCTATTCATATTTGATGTGCTTTTCTATTCTTTGTAGAGCTACAAACTCTATGAGAAATGCATGAGGGTTAAATGGCTGGAAATCAGGTGAAGGTTCCTTTGAAAACTCCAGCGAGCAACAATATTGTTGTTCAGTTGCTAAGTTGTATATGACTCTTTGTGACCCCATGCACCACAGCACACCAGGCCTCTCTGTCCTCCACTGTCTCCTGGAGTTTGTACAAATTCATGTTCATTGCATCAATGCTGCTATCAAATCATCTCACCCTCTGCCGTCCCTTTTGCATTCAATGATTCCCAGCATCACAGACTTTTCCAATAAGTCTTCTCTTTGCATTAGGTGGCCAAAGTAATTGAGCTTCACCATCAGTATCTGTCCTTCCAATAAACAATCAGGATTGATTTTTTTCTAGGATTGACTGGTTTGATTCCCTTGAAGTCCAAGGGACTCTAAAGACTTTCCTCCAACATTCTGAAGGCATTAATTCTTTGACGCTCAGCCTTCCTTATGGTCCAACTCTCACAGCCCTCTGTTACTACTGGGGAAAACTATAACTATATGGATCTTTGTTGGCAAGCAGATGTCTCTGCTTTTTAATATGCTGTCTAGATCTACCATAGTTTTCATCCCAAGGAGCAAGCATCTTTTAGGTTCATGGCTGCAGTTACCATCTGCAGTGATCTTGGAGCCCAAGAAGGTAAATGTCATTGCTTCCATTTCTTCCCTTTCTATTTACCAGGTAGTGATGGGACCAGATGACATATCTTAGTTTTTTTTAATGTTGAGTTTCAAGCCAGCTTTTGCACTCTCCTCTTTCACCCTCATCAAGAAGCTCTTTAGCTTCTCTTCACTTTCTGCCATTAGAGTGGTATTGTCTGCATATCTGAGGTTGTTGATACTTCTTTCGGCAATCTTAATTCCAGCTGGTGATTCATCCAGCTCAGCATTTCGCATGATATAGCCATCCAAATGTATGGCAAGTCACTTGCCTCCCTCTGCAGAAGCCTGTGTGTCTCCTTGCAACAAGTACAGAACTCGCAGAGATCATCCATCTGCCCCATTGAGAAGCTCATCATAACAGAGTTTGATAATTAGGAACTTTAAAAAAAAGATATGATAAACACTTACCAAAACCGTTTATTGAACCCAGTATTCATATGTACCAGTATATTCTCTTGAAAAGAACTCTGTTGGTTTCAGTGAAATAAACTTCTAGCATGTTATGTAACTAATGTTCTAAGAAATGGCCTTGGACTGCTTCTGCAAGCAAGCTCTCTGCTGTCTTTTCTTGTGTACTTTCTCCTGTACGGTGGCAAGAAACCTCCACTTCATATTCAAATTCATTGTAGCAAATCTGTGCACACTGGAATGCAGAGCCAGCCTCAGTGGCCCTGTTCCACTTATCCCTGAATTAATGCCTTGAATAGAGGGAGAGGATGGAAATATATTGTAACTTTATATATCATAACCATTGGATCAATTAGAAGTATATATTTCTGCCAACTAGGAAGAATAATTCATGCACTGGATTCCAGCTAGGCCTAACAGCTAATGGCATTTTATCTTCAAAGTGCTTCAGAACTCTTTGTGCAGGGGGAAAATATTCATTTGGGGGGGAAAAAAGAGAGTCTCCAAAGAGGGAAAATGCTGACTTTCATAAACACATATATCCATCTAGATCAGCAAATGATAGCTGCAGCTGGTACTTAATTAAGCTTCAAACGCTGAAAAAATTGTGTTCTGTATGAAACTGACTTTGCAACCAGAGTTCCCATTTCACTGGACTGAAAGTGTCAAAGCTGCACTAATTGGGTACTTATCTTTTAAACAGAAGAACAGGGAAAATCCTGTGAAGCAGCTTATGATGCATTCCTTTTCAAGACTTGATGAGGGATTGTAAGGTCCATGACCAGTTCAGAAGGATAGATGTGAGGCAGAATTACAGAGCAGTCTTCCTCAATCCAAAGGGGGCAGAGTGGCCTAGCAGTTATGACACTGGGTTTGTTGGCTGGAAGCCCGAGTTTGAGACCCAAGTGCCACATAACAGGGTGAGCTCCTTCATTCACCCCAGCTCCTCCAACCTAGCAGTTCAAAAGCACATAAAAATGTAAGTAGATAAATACATTCCCACTGCCTAAAGTGGTGGGAAAATAACAGCCTTCCATGTGCTTCGAAGTGTAGTCATACCAGCCACATGATCATGGAAGTGTCTTTGGACAATGCTGGCTCTTCAGCTATGAAATGGAGATGAGCACCGTCCTCTAGAATCAGACACAACTGAAAAGGGAAACCTGTACCCTTCCTCAATCTAGTACTCTTCATAAGGGTTGGGATTAAACTTCTTAAAATGCCCAGATTTATGTAGGAAGTGCACTGGGAGCTGGAGGTATTGAGGCATAACAGCTGATTAATCTTCACTAGTGCAGTTTTTCTAGGACTCTGAAACCCCAAATTGCAGAGCATAGAAAATGCTAAGAGGTGTGATTTCTCCCCTTTGTGTAGTACTGTGGTGATAAAATGATTCCAGCATCATGCTTTGCAATATTATCCTTTCGTGTGGTTCTCTAAAACATCAGCTTGTCTCTGCAGATCTTGGGATCTAATTCTGGCAATTTTATTTCTCACAGAGTCAGACAACATGTGATGTCCTAAATTCAGGTTGACAAAATATAATTGCTGTCATGCTGTTTATCTACATAATAAATCATATTTCGAATTAGCATGATGGATTAGTTTATAGAACTTGCTACAAAGATAACTGTATTCCTACAACAAGTTGCCCATCTAAGTTTTTGGCTAACCAAGAGTTTGTACACGCTTAGTCATGATATGATATGCTGAGTGTGTAAGAGAGAGACTGTGCACATCCACATAACCCCTTGATGTACTTTCATGAATCAGGAGGAAGATATGTTGAGAAATCTGCTAGCCCATCAGCCCTACGCTTAGATGTCCTAACATTTCTTGGTTATGCATGCCCAGTTGCTAGTAGCAGATATATTCTCCTCCTAACTTTTTACATTCTGCAGTGTTGACCAATGTCTATACATTTGCCTTTGTGAACATGGTGGACTGGATTCAAACAGTTGGGCAATTGGCTCAGGAACTGTACATCATCTATCCAAAGTTTGTTTCAGTATTTAAAATAAACGAATTGAGTGATATTTCTCAATGAAGACAAATAATACATAAAAAATAAGTATTCCAAGAATAATTTCATCTTTTAGACAGTGTAGAAGGGTGCTATGGTAACCAAAAAATCAGAAAACTTCTGACACCACTCCATGTATCTAATGAAGTGACCTGCAGCTGATGAAAATATTTGCCTTTTAATAAAATATGTTAATTCTTTTAGGTTTTCCTACATATGCTCATTGGCTGGATGGCTGGGCATCCTGATAATTATGGTCCCAAATTACTAGAAGAGTTTCATATTTGGGAAAGTTGCTGCTGAGAATATGCATACCTATCAAGAGGAATAATCAATAATTCAGTGATATCTGCCTAAAATCCAAAGCCAGATTTTTTTTTTCAAATTTCCCAACATTAAGATGTATGGACTTCAATTCCCAGAATTCCCCAACTGGTTGGGGAATTCTGGGAGTTGAAGTCCACACATCTCATAAGGTGCCAAGTCTGAAAAACATTCTTTTAAGATACAGTACACTGAACTGGCAGAATTTAGGGAGATCAGCACGATCACATACCCAATTATTAATTAGTTACCTTCCTTCTTTACAGGTTTCACTCTCAGCAACAAAATCCAGCAAAGAATAGCCATTCGTTATGCCTGTAGCAAGCTGACCGTTGATTTTGATGGCTTTGTGGCCTGTATGATTCGCCTAGAATGCCTGTTCAGTAAGTATTCCTGGAACAAGAAAGAAAAAAAATCTGCTACTATTTTACATATCCCAGAAAGAATTTTTACTTTAAAAGGTTTTTAGCCAGAGTACAAAAATCGCTCTCTTGGTGACTGAAACCTATCGTAAAATGTCTCTATTTCTGATATTAGCTAAAGAGTTAAACAGGACAAGGTCTCAAACATATGCACAAACATATGGCAAAGCAGACACAAACATACATTTTCCTCTCACAAGGCCCCAATCAAATCAATATCACTTGTCTAAGATACTGATTGTGAAATCTACTCAAGATCCACAATATAATTGCTATCCTGCTATGTACTATACTTGACAAATGGCTTGTATGTTGCAGATAAGAGAGTTGACTTATACAGGAGTGCAGAAAAGCTACAACATAGAACATCTCTCTATTGAGCATATATTTTGTGTGCATAAAGCACATATCTGGTTACAGAAAATATAAAATATATTTGATCCTTTTCAGGTGGATGCTTCTAGATACTAGGTCCCATCATTTCTTGCCCAAGATGCAGTACTATTCTAAATTGTTTCTTCAAATTACCCCAAGTTTTTCTTCTCCCCTAAAAGAATCTTTCATTTCTTTTCAATCAGTTTCAGAATGCTTTAGAATTTCCTTCACTTTTTTTAAAAAAAAAACTTAATTAAAACATGGGAAAACAGGGAGCTTGCAGACCATAGTAAAAATTATTTTTACTAAAAGTCATGACATTCACATAGACCCCTCAAACTGTTCTTAACTAAGAGCCCAAATCCTTCAGTACACTGATGCAATTTTATTATTCAGTGCAAGTATGTGAATTCTCAGACATTTGCCAGATCTGTCAAAAATTTAGTCTGTACAGAGATCTGGATTTGAAAGGTAAATGATGATTTAGAGTATGGACGAATGTGCAGGTAGCATCTGTTGCCATTTCTTTAAAGAGCCTTCTCTTGCCCCCCGAGATGAGGTTGGTCCACATTCTTTTGGCCTTCCAGAGAAGTTTCAAGACCTGGCTCTACCAATAGGTGCAAGGATTGGAGAGTGTCATGGGAGTGGATGATGGCCTGAGGGTACTCCCTCCACATTTTAACTCTGTTTTTATTCTATTCTTCACTCTGTTTTAATTTTGCTTTTAATTATGTTTCTTTCATATGCTTTATGGTTTGTATTTGTAAACCTCCAGCATCCCTTGAATAGTGAAATGGACGGTGCCTGAATTTGGCAAATTAAATCAATCAATCAATGAAATCTTTCATTCACACATGTGGAAGATGAAGTTTCTTAAATTGCCAGCAAATCTGCGGAGACCTGCAAATCACCTTTGAATCTTGGTTACTTTACAGTTGCAGAAAACATGTTACGACTATATATTAGGCAATATTTTATTCTGGGATTAGTGTTATTTTTTAAAAGTTGGAAATTTCAGCATTGTGGGAATCAGCCCCCCTTGCAGGTGCAAACTCATGGGAATCAGCCCCCCTTGCAGGTGCAAACTCATGGGAAT
>JANHZU010001433.1:375132-387457 GCA_032468055.1 Acrochordus granulatus | reverse complement strand
AGTTCTAACTGTTGCTTCTTGACCAGCATACAAGTTTCTCAGGAGACAGGTTAGGTGGTCTGGTACTCCCATCTCTTCAGACATACTGGCTCTTCAGCTAGGAAACAGAGTTGAAAGTGCTGCCCCCTAAATTCAGCCATGACTATCAGGGGGAATCTTTACCTTTATTATCTTTATTATATTTTTTTTCTGATGTTTGGAAAGATTGAAGGCAAAAGGAGGATGAGATGGTTAGATAGCATCATTGACACAATGAACATGAATTTGAATAAACTCTGGGAGATAATGAGGACAGAGAGACATGGTGTGCTGTGATCTATGGGATAACGAAGAGTTGGATATGACTTTGCATCCCCAAAATGATATTTTGACTTTTGATATCAGCAGCATCTTAGTCATGAATAAAAAAATGGACCTATGCTTGGTTTCATGGTAATAAGGTTTAAAGAGATATCATTCCAAGAAATACCAGCTGTTATCTGTACAGAATAGGCATGACTTTAAAAATAGCTATTGGGCTGACCATCCCATTGAAATCAACAGGATAGGCTCCCCAATAGGCATGGCTATGATTGACTTTTCTAAGGACAGAAGAAAGAACTGGATGAAATTTGATTAAAATGAACAGAAGACTGTGGATAAGAGCACCACTATACTCTTATGCCAAACCCATCATTTAGGAAATGCTAGTGATATAAGAACCATTAAATCTCTCATTTAGCAAACTGAATAAACAAATCAAACATCTTTATAATTTGTTCTTGCCTTTAACTTCAGGGTTTTTCCCTCTTTGCCAACAATCTATCTATATTTTATTGGCAATTTATTATAGTCAGTGGAAGATACCAAAGCCTTAGCAACAAGATCTTGTGATGTGCAAATAAAATGCATTTAATTTGTCTCCATGTATTACAAGCATTATAATCCCTCTTCTGATTTCAACATGATCGACTAATCTCATCTGCTCAGAAGGATAAGCTTTGTCTCGGCTATGATGACAGGCTTAGAGAATGATAAAAATTAGGACATTCTCATAGATTATGTACTGTAACAACAGATAAGGCTTATGAATAAAGAATTAACCAAAGGAGGTTATTTGTCAAGGCATACTAAAGGGTTAATGATATCAAGATGCAATATTAGTTATAGCTTAATCAGATATATGGAAACATGGAATCAATAGTAAGGAGGAGGAAACAGCTCTTGCTTTTACAGAATTTTGTAGCTGGTTTCCTCCAGCAATGAGATGAGAAGGAGGAAGGATGTTGGCAATGAAAAGATAGCTTTTGTTGGCATTAGAGGACGTTCCCTTTGATAAGCCATGCATAACATGATTTAGATCTAAAGGCATATAAATAAAATGAGCCAGGGAGGGACGAGAAACCCTGTTTCATTTTCTAACTGTATGGTCACATTAAGGCATTGCTCCAAGTGGTGCTTGCTATCTTTCCCCTTCTTTGCTGATTGATGAGTTTAGTATACTTGATTGATTTGCTGAATCTATTAAAAATGCTTTATGAAGGCCAGGGAGGAAGTATCTAAACCAAAAAGTATTTTCTGACAAATGAAAAAAGCTCATTTAAACAGATGCTAATCATAAATGAATAATCTGGTGGTTTAGGGATTTTAATCCTTTTGAAAAAGTCAGGCCTCCTCAGCATGTCCATATGCTGTCTTGCCTCTTCAGATGATAAGGACCTATGGAGACATTTGTTAGATCAAACCAAAGGTCCTCCAGTCCATCTCTCCACGTCACCAGAAGATTCAGAAAGCTCCCAAACATGGCCAGGGAAATATAATTCACTGTTAATTCCTAGTAGTTAGTAAGTGTTCTAAAGAGATGGTAAGCAGCCATCCAGACTGTTAATCACTGAAGACCCATTTTTCAATGAAAGAGACATTTTAAATGTTTGTATTAGTGGATTATGATGACACTAATCTAAAAGCAACACATTTTGAACAATAAAATCTGAAAGAGGTTCTGCTTCCCTTAACCAATAGGCAAACAAAACTTTCTATGACCTGATGGGAAACCTGAATGAAACAGTTTTCTGGACAACTGGAGAATTCAACTTTCATTCAGTTGAACATTAACATAATTCTCCTTCTATAGAGGAAAACAGGGATAAAATTGGTGAAGGCAATCAAGAACCATTAGCAGAGACAGGAAACAATGTCTCATCCCAAGGAAAGGACTCTGATTTGATTCTGTATGGTATAAGAGGGGCAGAAGGAAATTCTGGCAGGCTTTCAAGTTTCTGTTATTGTACCCTACAACAAGAATTCCACTAATCTTTGTGACATCTGATATCTGAACTGGCCAACCTTGAAGAGCAGCCAGCTTCTGACTTTCAGCTTCATCATATATGTAGAATTGTGTCCCGAGTTAGTAAATATACAAGAGGCATCTCTCTCTCTCAATTGTGTGTGTGTGCATCAAATGATGTTGAAAGTAGCATCGCACCAACTAACACAAATTTTGTCCCTTTTGTATATGCATTGTATTTGATGCACAGAGGTACAAAAGGTCAGAGCTTGCATCACAATAGCTCTATACTGCTTTTTTTCATTTGGACAAAACCTCTGGATGCTGCAAATGTCTCTGCTGTATTTCACATAAGGAGTAAAAATAATGATAAAAGTTAGCAATGAGATCAGTGGAAAGTGAGTATAAGAAACAATGAGTGCTATTTCCTCTTAAATATTTACAATATAGTTACAATATACACAAACATGCTGGCACTGATAATCTAATAAGTATCTTGTACTGGCTCTAGTGCAGCCCTTGAATTATACCATCAGAGGTAGAATTGTCAACTTGGCATTTATTTAGTGCTTTTTGATGTAAATGTTTTACAGAAGTAATATACAATAAATTACTTGGTACATATCTACTATTATTTATAAATAATATATATGTAGCATAGAAATATAGTTTGATGAACTTCAGGCTAGAAGTGGAAATCTGTGAATTCTAGTCTCACCATAGCCTGGTGACCTTGGGCCAGTCATGTTCTATCAGCCCTAGGAAGGAGGCAATGGCAAACCATACCGAAATCTTGCCAAGAAAACTGCAGGGACTAGTCTGGGCAATCATCAGGAGTCAAACCGACTTGAAGGGACCAAGAATTCTACCCCCCCCATTCATTAATAATTATGCAATCAAATCAAAATTGAGAAGAAATGGTTTGGAACACATGGAACATACTACCTCAGCTATTCACTGAATCAGCTCAACTTTTTTGAGCTTTAAGGACGCAATCACGAAAGTTTAAGTCTTAAAGGGGCAGTTCTATTCACTCAAAAGCCTGAAAAGTAGTTTGGCTTCTCCCACAAGTAGCAGAGAGGTGCTGCACTGACCTAAGGTAATGTTCTATATTAATTTCATGTGTTTTTAAACTCCCCTGATAGGTTTTCAGATATATTGTACAAGAAATAACTTCCACATTCTCTTTAAATGTTGCTTTAAGTCAAACTCTTCTCCCAAACCATGATATTGCTATTTAATATTGTGGATTTTCTGAAAAGTCATTTGAATTTTTATGTAGGTGACACATTGCGGGCAGCTCTAATTAATATTATTTAAGGCTAGAAAATATGGCACTTTAACACTTTGAACATATTGGATATCTTTCATAATGGATCATAGACTCTTATTATGTCAATAAATGATGCAGTGATAGAGGTGTGAATCTCACATTGTCATTTATATTTTCAGCCTCATAATCTGGAAGATGGATGAATGGTCTGTGATTAATAAATATTGCTGCCAAATGATTACCTGTATAAACATCAGATGTGGACATCATAACCAGGTTCTTCTTGTAACAAGAACAAACACCTGCTCATAATGTTTATACAGTTAATCAGTTGGCTCCAGACTATCGTAACTCAAGATTTTAAAACATCAATGTTACAATAACATAAATATGACAGAAGATTTTTCTCTCCTGAATTTCATCATACAGTAAAATGGCTGTCATCCCTTTTTCTGTAGAGTGTCATATATTTGCTATGTCATTCCACCATAACAACATATGAGGTTTCAATATATCTCAGGTAAATCCTATTTTTTAAATATATTTTTTGATTTTTTTTGTAATTATGTGTGCTTTCCTAAGCAGAACTGAGATGCAGATTCAGCAATCGTGTTTACTGGAACTTGAATAAATGCTAAAATATCCCATATTATATATCCCAGTACTTATTAAAACATTTGGGGAGAAATGCAGTTTCTCATTATATTCTTGAAGTAACTTTATTTTGAAATGATTCAAATTCCCCCCCAGGCCTGAAGAATCTGCTTCTAGTGTTCATCAGGCAGTGACACAGTTTTATATTTTATATCCAGAATTTCAGGCAGCCTAACATTTTACTTTGAAATAAGCAACACATTTTATTGAAGAAATGACTTTTTATATACAGTTTAAAAATGAAAATATGTGATTATGTTATTTGTTTCCTAACCATCTTTTCATAAATATATTTGAATAAGTAAAAATTTAAATCTCAGTTCTTGGCAACAAAGGACACTTGGGCTTTCAGTGACAATTAGGAGTCTAAGAATGCAGTATGTCTATGTTCTTTCTAGAGAAGTACAACACATTTTAGAATAGACAGACTCTCCAATTTCTGTGCCTGTCAAGGTAAATTTGATCTGTTTTACTGCCCAGTTCTGCTAAGGCAGTAATCTATCAGGGGAAAGTTATACTCACTTTTGAAAACATATGAGGTTGCCAGGATCTTCACTTTTTCCTTCTACAAGGAAAAAAAAGATAGAAATCAGGCAGTGTGTATTTTTCAGAGGCTGCATCTTCTTTGCAATGTTGCTAGGAAAAGAAAGGAAAAAGAAATGCTTTGACCGTCTTGTACATTGTCCGTAATGAGTTGGATTTCTTTTGTGGATACAAAATAAATAATAGGAAGAATAGAGTTTGGACTAACCTTTATTTCAGTTATAGGAATAATAATCTGTAGGAATAAAAAGCTCTATTCTGAGGGATCTGCTAAGAATGAAATTTCTCCTTCCAGAAGGCACCATGGTGAAATGGGAGATATATGGCCTATGTTTGCTTTTTAACATTTGGGTCATCTAAGGCATTTAAGTTTTATTCCTAAATTATTAGAAAAGCTATAGTGTTAGTTTTCATCCTGTTTTCCAGAACTGTTGTATATTCTATTATATTCTAATGGCCTGCAGTATTCCCATATTATCCGATTAAGATGGGAAGGAGACTTTAGCACAATACTGAAATTTACTTGATAAGAAATTAATCCTTTTATACTCAATGGCACTTATTCACCAGTAAGCATGTTTATGATCACAGACTTCATTATTTACAGGAACTTATAATATTTATTTATATTTCTCCATAATGTTGGTTATACATAATCAGAATTCAGTAAAATATTTCTGTACTCATTATTAAGGTAAGTATATGTGGCCTATGGTTGTATTCCCAATCAGCCACTCATTAGTCAAATGTCCTTATCAGTATCTCTGACAATGCATGATTGCATCAACCACCTCAAGACATCTCCTTTGGGGATACAGGAAGTCTACCTACATCTTTGAGGAAATGTCTTATATTCCGTGAATCCTGTCTTCAAAAGTATACTGGCAAGATCTTACTAGCCCCTTTCCCACTGCTTGTATAAGCATCATTGGATGTGGAAAAAGGGAAGAGGAAAAAAAGAACCTTTTCAGGTTTCAAGCTTTAACTCCTGCCAAAACTAACAGCTCCCATTTACTCTGACTACCTCTCTTAAATATTGCACTGCCTTCCAGCAACATATTTATCTTCTTCCCCATTTCCCCAGGTATACACCATAGTATATATGACCAATCTAAAACCCACCTCAGTATGACCACATAGGGCAAGGATTCCCACTATCTCTGAGCCAACTCATATGATCAAGCCATAGGTCAAAGTGGCTATGAAAAAGGGACTCAGACCTACAACTGCCTAATTCTGCAGTGAAGGAGAAAACCCAACACAAAGGAGATATCTAAGCTTATCAGTAATATAGCTTACACTGGGCAAAAGGCAATTCTGAAAGAAGAGGATGTCCCTGGCGCCCAAGACACACAGCAAGTATTGACAAGCCCCAGAAAACAGAATAACGGAACCCTGACTTCTTTTCTGAAATCTACTGTATGTTAGACACATAAGTGGGACTTCCAAATAGCATTGTTTGAAACACTGTCATTTGCTTACATATGAGAGCATGTAGGAGTATGTATGAACATTTTCAGAGCTTAAGCATGGGATATGCTACTGATGGTTGTTTATTTAATTGTTAATTGAAAATTCTTGCTGGAAGTGGTATGTTTACAAACAGCCCAGTGGGAAGTTGGTATGTGTTATAGCTGACTCTGCAACTAATGGGCTTTAGAGAGGAATAGTTTAAAGATCAGAACTCCAACCATGAAATTCAAATGTTGATGAAGAATTTTTCAACTGTTCTTTCTTTAAGGTTCATTCTCTTGGAGAACTAGGAGAAAAATCATGTTTGTATTCCCAGGAGACTGATTAAGTTATCCAATTTATTTGGCCATTTTTGCTTACACCTTATGCCTTTGAGAGTTAGTTGACTAGGTCAATTGACCTCTTTTAGTATTTTTACAACAGTCCACCAAATTGATCCAGATGAGTGTATTGTAAGAATATGGTGATTATGGTGAATTGTCCAGGCTGATAAATTGGCATTTGAAGGAGTGAGTTGCTTACCAGCAAACCTAAAGACTGAGATGGAGATAAAACATTAAAACGCCACAGTTCCTTTCAAAAATGCATTCAAACAGTTTGTGTTTAATAACTGAGTAAAAATAAGTTTGGTTTTGTGTAGACATTTTCTTTCAACGTTTGTAAAACCCGAAGTGATATGTTCTCACTGTCTCTCTACATTTTAAGGTTCCTGAAGAGGGCTATTGATCTTTCCCTCTAGGTTATTGACAAAATATTTCAAAGTTTAAGAAAAGTGGATACATTTTTTTAATATATCTTAGAATGTTATTTTGCCCCTAAATACTTTTGTTGAGAGGATAAATGAAATAGAATGTCTATAAGGTCCAGCAAGCAGAAATTCTAAAAACTATTTGGTCTGGTTTGCTTTCTGCTCCTATTGAAAAAGGTTGTATTTTCTTTTTCAATGATAATAATCTTTGAGAACTTTCACTTTACTGGGCCCATAAACATCACAGTTGCAGCAACAAATCATGATAGTTTACAGAACTCTATCAAGAAAGTTACAGAGGAAGTGTTGCTGAAAAGTTGGTGTTTTTGACATTAGACTCTTCAAAATACTTTTTTGATCATCCTAGAATCACAATATCTACTTAGTAAGAAAATAATTCCCTCTCATAAGGAAATCCCACCTCACTTATGGAGCTGTTTCTTCCAAAAAAATGCCCAGGTGAGTAAGGAAGTGAACATGTTTTGCGAATTGAAAAATAAAAACCTGAATGGTGTTTTGAAGTATGCCATAAAGTCTGGGGAAGTGAGGCATAGGTCACACTATTCAACAATATGGCTTCTGCACATATGCAGCACATATGCATTAACCACAGTTTATAAGATGACGCTGCCAAATAAAGCAGACTGGTGTTTCCTCAACCCTTTCTTGAGATGATGTGCCTCTACAAGTTGCTTCTTTGTGCTGAGATAGTGCAATACCACTGTAAGGTAATGTAGATCAAGTAGATAATATAACTTCTACAAATTACTAAACTAATATAATGGGGCAGTGCAGAATAGATATCAGACTCCATATTTCCCCTTATTTCCCCCCTCTTTTTGCATGGGAGGGAATGGTAGTTGAGTTTTAAGAGGTGAAATGGGAATCTCCTCAAGACTAAGTATGCATTTTATCAATGACATCCCAAAATACGAAGAGGCCAAATATTTTACTGTCTTTCTTTTAGGGGGATTCCTCTGGGATGCTGAGAGGGTGCAGTTCAGTGCTTCTCAACCTTAGCAACTTTAAGACGAATGAGTTTCAACTCCTGGAATTCCCCAGCCAGTCATCTTATCTTAAAGTTGCTAAGGTTGAGAAATACTGATGTAGACTATCTACCTCTACAAGGTATGAATGCAAAACTAAGTAACACATTTGGAAGGATCTGAGTTCCTATCAACCGCTTTTTAAAAATCTATTATTGTTATTGTTTTATTGATTGTATGCTGCCCAGAGACACAATTATCCAAGCAGGACAGCCATATAAATTCTATACATAAATATTTTAAAGATTAAAACGTATTTCCTAAACTTCTTGGAAGTGGCTAATCTTTTGTAGCCTGCTGTGCCTGCCCTTCTTCAGGAACTGTGGCTGCTTGATTTGTGCTTAATTTCTTAAAGTGTCTTTCCCCAACTTCAAGAGCATTGTTATTGTTGTAAGCACATGTAGAATTGAGATATTTTGAAAAATGCTGTCCCTGACTTTCTATGACTCTGGGCCACCAGTATAAAATTTGCTTTAGTCATTATCAGCATTACTTCAATGTTGATATCACCTCTGGGGAGATTTCTGTGTTTTATTTGAAATATTAATGAGATTCAATCTTTCTCTCTACACAGATTTTTGAAAAGTAGGGTTTTGTCTTACTCTGAAAAATAGGTAAAAATATAACAGTTTTGATGGGCTGAGATCTAATCACAGTTTAATCTTTGCTCATTCCAACTGAGCAAGAGATTCATAGCTAGAATTCAGTAGCACGTTGGCAGTTCAGAAGTGGATAGTTATGGCAGTAAAGAAGTTGGGCTAAAGAGAAAAGGAACTGTTTGATTATGAAAATACATTTAAGTTTTAGAGAGAAAAGTTGAGATTTAGAAAGAAAATTAAGCACATGGTTACATGTCCAATAAAGCTCTGAGTGCCAAGAGTTGACAAATATTACAGTAACCAAATCTTCTTGGTAAACTTTGAAAGATATTTGAAGAAAATTTCTCAGGTAGGAATAGCAAAGGGATGGATTATATGAGAAACAATGCAATATTTCCATCGTATGAAGACTTACAGTGTTAGCATCCATGATTATTTGCTTTGATATATGTATTTCCTCTAAAAATGTATGGACCATTTATTTTGATGTATTTTCCAGGTTTACTCTGTCGCCAAACTGGTAGATTCTTAGGGCTAGAGAAATACTGATCTGAATTCAGCAGGCATTTAATAAAACAGGTTTAAAAAGATTCTTCAGCCACTTCATAATTTTTTTAAGTGTAACCTCTATTCCATATGATAAATTTTTGAGGGAAAATAAAACATTTCTAGCTATAGTGCAGCCTGCCCTCATTCTCTCAAGGAAATTTCTGATAGTATTATTTTATATGACTTTGTCAGTTTCCACGAAACTATTTTTCCAGCTCAGAGGGGAAAAAAGCACTTACATGATCAGTGTTAGCAGCAAACTGATCTATATATTAGGCAGAAGGACAAAAATTCCTCATTGATTGCTAAAAGCTATGTCCAGGCCACAGACCAAATAACCTTTTGTTTGGTAAGCATCTTTTCTTATTTAAGTCAATTCTAATGATTGTTTCTATTTAATTGTTAATGTGATTCATTTTAGATCTCAGCTAAAAGTTCCCACCTGAGAACTGTTTATATGAAATTTTATGTGGGAGTTGCAGTTCTGACCCTTTGACTGAATGATCTCTGAACATTCCTCATAAAGATAGAAGTTTATTTTGACAGGGATGGAAAATGATAGCTGGAACATGACCTGTTGTAAGAAGTTTTTCTTAAGGCAATTATTGTTGCCATAATTCAATTCTCCTTAAGCAAGAAGTGCACTTGTTCTTCCACATATTTTCTAAAACCTCTCCCTGCACAAAATTTCACTATTTTCAAATGAAGTACTAAGTTTTATCAATATCTTTAGACAACTATCACAGTCTCCACCTGTCGCGTTTTAAGGGAGGTCATTGAGAAGATGGTAAGGGACATAGCTTATAGAACACCCTGATGAAGTGGGGATGATACTGTGTTTTAGTGTGTTGCTTGTACTGTTTTTAGTGTATTGCTTTTCAATATCTGCATGAAGCCATGAATTATGGAGAAATATAGACCTGATCTTAGGAACCAGGAAGGCATAAGTGAGCTGTTAAAAGGAAACTGCAAACATTACTCAATCCTGTACAAGAGGAAGAAACTCAAAATAATAGTACCTTGATTTTGTTTGGTATAAAATGGAGCAGAGAAACAACTGGACAATCTATCAAAACTGATTTCAATCCTTTGAGGTAAAGTCAAGGAACAGTAATGGCAGGAATTCCAGCAATAGTCTTTATTATAACGGAATAGAATAGCTTAATCCTGAAAGTCTGTGCAACATAACATAATTTGTGGTGTGTTTCTGGGGAAATGGATACCAAAGAAGGATTGATGGATTTTTTTTTTTGGTGATTTTGTATGGTTGCTTTATTGATGTATATGGATAGAATGTAAAGCACTAGATATCCTTGTGGAGTTGGCAATAGAGTTGGCAATAGAGAAATAGAGTGTAAAGCACCAGATATCCTTGTGGAGTTGAAAATAGAGAAAATATTTTACTTATTTATAAGTAAAATATAAATAATAACAATATGAATCAAAAGAGAAATATAAGAAATTGCCTGAGGGTTGTTTGTGTAAATTTAAAGAATGAGACTTAATCTGAAAAAGCTGGTAAATCGTATTAATAATGCCATCATAACAGGGTCCAGCATTTGTGACCTTTCACAATATTTTGTGTGGGTCTCAAAGTTCCCATCCAAATTGCTACCAAATCTTCATTTCCTGGAAAACAGTTTAGAATATGTCATCAAATGTTGGGAACAACTCCCAATTGTATAACAAGATGCAGAGATTAAGCCTATATCCCTGTGAGTCAAAGCCCCATTTTTAGTCCTGTGCATGTGAGCCCTGCCTACTTTCCTATCCTGACCACACCCACTTCTGGCTGCAGCATCTTGTGCTTAAATCTGAAGAGTGAATACAGTTGCTATTCCCCAAAGGGTGCTGTTTCTTATATAAAAGCAGTGGATGAAAAACTTATTCATGCTTCAAAAGTGTTATTTAGATCTTAAAATCTGCTGCTTTATCCCAAATTTATGGAAGTTAAGAGCAGTGTATGGCCAGACTTGTTTTGAGATAACTCTGAGCGCCAATATTTATACTTTCTTCTGCTGAAGAAGAAATTCATAATTTCTTTAACCAAATGGTAATATATCAGGAGTCAAGAGCAAGATCCTACTACTATCTGCAATCAAAATACATTATATGAGACTATTCTATTTTGCAGTTTTATATCTTATTTTACTAAGTCTTGTTTCATGAAAATAACACTTACTATGGCTCTTAAAGCAACAATGAATCCAAAAGCAAGGGTGCCTTAGTAATGCTGTTAAGTGATAATGTGGAGGGTGTTTTATTAATTTTATCCTACCTCACAGTTTCCATATTTTTTAAAAAAGGAAGTTTTGGTGACTTTTCAGAGTCCAATCAACAGTGAACTGCAAAAAAAAATTGGAGTTAGTCACTGGAACTAAAAGTTTATTGTTCCAAGTTTTTGGGCTCATGCTAGAGCCCATCGTCAGGAAACTTCTCTCTTTCCAAAACACCTGCACTGAGCTGCTCTACCCTTTCCATTTAAATAGCTCTTTAGTTGTTAAGTTGTTAATTGCTTTTGCTTGTTAATTAAGTTGTTAACCTATGTGAACAATTCAGGCAGAATGGGTACCAACAGGCTTTTATTGCAAAATAGTCTGGGGAGAGAAGGGAAGAAGGAAGAGAAAGATCAATGGTGTGGCACACCCTGCTATACATTTCACTTGGCAGAAAAGTTTCAGAAGCAGTTGATCATTTTCAAGATCTGCAAGTGGGCATTGCCCACTGCTCAGAGGCAACCATATAGGGACAAATCATGCAATGAAAAGATTGTTTGGAGGTGGAGGAAACATCAAATGTAATTTATCAGATTCCCTGTATGGATTGCCCCTTCAATTATGCTGATCAAACAAGGAGGAAGCTAACCATCAGATTGCGAGAACATGAATGGGTGGTTTGATGAGATGACCTGAATTCATTGGTAGCCTCGCATTGCAGTGAGCAAGGATATACATTCAACCATGGCAGCTACGATTATTGGCCAAGCAGGGACAAAAATAGCTAGACAGATGATTGAAACTTGGGAGACGGCCCCTTGTCAGTTAATAGGAGTGCTGATTTACCACCTGCCTACCAGGTGCTTAGGAGCCAAGGGCAGGATGGTACAAAGCAATTAACAACTTAAAACATCAGTTAACAACTTAATTAACACCAAAAGCAATTAACAACTTAATC
>JANHZU010001433.1:351601-369943 GCA_032468055.1 Acrochordus granulatus | reverse complement strand
CTCTGGCAGAGCTCTCATCTTCATTAGAGCACACAAGCCCCCCAACCACAGCAAGGTGGTGCCTCACTGGGGGGGTTTGCTGCATAGCTTTACCAAATATACTGATTTGGAAAAGATTTAATGAGACTATTGCGTATCTCTGACTTTTCATGTTTAGTCCTTGTTTAAGCCTTTCAGGTTGGGAAATGTGTCTATACAGTAGTTATTTGTATATAATTTAGAATGTTGCTGGGATTAAATTAATAAATACAAATTTTATTATTTTTAATGCTATGCTTTAAAGATAGTGTTGATTCTTAGTGACTTCCTAAACTAATCCCTGCAGTTTTCTTAGCAAGATTGCAGAAGTAGTTTGCCATTGTCTGTGGCTTGCACAGGGTCACACAGTTCGTTTTCTGCCTAAGTCAGGACAAAAACTCATGGTCACCTAACTTCTACCCTGATGTCTTAATCATTACACCAAACTGATAAATCGATCTATCGATCTATCGATCAAGCTATCTATCTATCTATCTATCTATCTATCTATCTATCTATCTATCTATCTATCTATCTATCTATCTATCTGCTTCTGTTGGTATGTCATGGAATAATCTGCAACCTATTCCAAGCCTGAAATTAGCCAATGTAAGATCTTGGTGCACAGTTATTTGAGGGTTTGAAACCATATGCCACATGGTGTATGTGGAGGGGAAGTAGATATGGTTTCAACAGAAAAAGGGAATGTTTAGAAATATACATTTTCCTTAAAACTCATAAATGTTTTCCACATGTTTTTCTCTCCTTTAGCTTTTTCATCTTGCACATTCCTAAAATCACCATCTTTAATTTTAACTCACACAAGAATGTATCCGTGATCTTTCACATGGTTTAGTAAAAAGTGGAGTTACAATAAAAATGATGGCAATATACTTCTAATTTTGAATTCATTGTCAAATGGATTCAAACATATAAATGGAAATTTAATCTAGAACACAGAAGAAAAGCTTGTATATACTATTTTCAGCCCAACACAGACTGGAAGCAGTGGGCAGAACTAATCAGAAGTATAGTTCTTAACTATGTTCTGTACATTATGATTCCACTTGAATCACAAAAGGTCTAGGCCTCCAACATTAAAATGTTAAAATGCTCACGAGAGTTATAAAATAGCTCATTGCAGACAAATCCATTAATAGTTTCCATTTCAGACAGTAAGAGTGAAATATATGATTAAACCAACATCTGTTATTTAATCTATTACTTTTTTTGGTAATAAACACATAACCCAACAATTATGTGTTTTGCAGATCATGACCAGGTTGCCCAACCATCAGTCTGAATTTAACTTTTATTTTTTATCACAATAATAGTTTCTCTCTTTCACTTCCCCTCTGTTTTACACAGATATACTCATATACTGATATAAAAATTATCAGATTTTGTTGAATAATTATGATATTGGCAGCATTTTATAGAATTGATAGTATGTAGATGCTAATGTAAGGCTCAAAGGATCAGTCTTGGTGCAATTCTAGACAGCAAGTTTATTGAAGCTACAAGGTCACAAGAATTTCTCCAACTGCTCACCAAGCACCTGTACTCCCCAGATAAGGCTAACAGTCTTCACAAGAGGATGGACCTTTGGCATTTGTCATGCATAGAGACTCCAAGCTGATCTCCCTCTTAACTCCTGGCTTCACTCTTCCTTCTCCTACTGCTAAATACCATAGGGTACTCCTGGACAAAGCTTGCATTTTGGAAATATTCAGCATCATAAAGGAATTTTGCAGGGAATCTAAACTGAAATCTTCCAATCTTTTATCACTGTTTCTCCTGACCTTTTCTTTCCTAATCAAATTTTGTTAATGAGGTAATTATCATTCAATCCATCCAACTGGAAGTACCAAGATAGATGCACTCTAGATATATCATTCAACATGCACATCTACTGTTACTGGATTATACACCACACACACACTTACTTACATACATACATATTTAAATCTGATAATTATAAGACAAACTTTTCATTTTAAATACTGGATATTAAGAGATGTCCAAGTGTGAGCATCTGTATGTATGTTGGTCAAACCTATAGAAGGTAAATGGAATTAATCAAAGCATATATGATAGAGGTTTATCCTGTGGGAAAAATTCAGGATCAGCCTGTGAATAGATATAGGTGGTTGACTGATCCTTCAGCCATAATCTATATTCAGCCTAGCCCCTGTTAATCTATGTATATATGTGTACATCAAACATTTTTTTTCTATGAAATTCTGTTGAACATTGTTGCTAATCATGAGATGCAAATTACTGCTCCTTTTAAAATAATATAAAAAGTAGTCTATGTTTTTTGTTTGTTTCTGATGTAGAAAGTCAAATCATGAATCATTGGCGATTAATTACAAACCAACTATAAGCCAGAAGCTCAAGTAACATTTGCATTCTAAGTTTAGCAGTGTATCATTTGCTTCTGAAATGTCATCATCATGAGTATTATATGGTTAGCTATTTGTGGACTTTCAACAGAAGTTCCAACTTTGACTTGACTAGGCCTTTTCTATTAGATTATTTGTGATGGAGGGTTTTCTTTCAGATATGCACCAGGGTGCATCTATCATTTAAAATTCTGATCTGGTTGTTATGCCCTGGGAGGCATTTGATGCAATCATAGTTTGGGGATCAGAAGAAAGGTTATTAATGCATTTAATTCTATACATCCTTGTTTGGAATGAATCCCAGTAAATTCATTGAGGTTTACTTACTTACATTTGCATAAAATTGCTGCCTTAGAATATCCTGCATGGTCTTGGAGAATTATAATTATAAATAATATTGAGACCTATAAACATATTACTTTATTTGTTGCTGCATATATTTAAACAACTACAATTTCAATTTCTTTTTAAACTAAAATATTTCAACTGAAATATACATATTCAATTGTTCTTTCATTAAATTGGTTTTATAGTAAATTTGAAAGATGTTTATGTTTATACTTTGAGAATATGTTATGAAAAGAAAAGGTACAGTATTGAGGAAAGTAAGGTTTCTCTGGATATGAACATATGTCTTAATTACACAACTACCAGGGCAATTCCAAATAAGCACTGATTGAGGTAGTTTTGCTTACTGGGGCACAGCCATACTAATTCTGGTATTTATGTGAGATGGGGGATGAATTGGGGAAGGAATTAATTCCACATAAACAAAATGATTGACATGGAGCTGTCACGCCTGCAAGAACAGCATATTTATTTCAGAGATTACTGAAAAGAATGCCTACAATTTTGTATTTGATCTTAGACCCCTTGAAATGAAGGTGCTTCATTTGGGCACCTCATCTGGGCATAGTAGGTGGACTTTTCCTCCTTTCAACATATGGATCTATAAGAACACTTATACATATGCATAATAATAAATATTTGACTGCAGATTCTGTTGCATAAATAAACAGTCCTTAAAACTGGAGTTGCCATTTAATTTGCATTCATTTTCAATATTGTAGCTTCACTGGAGTACAATCTATGCTGAAATCTGACATTTAATTTTTTCAAAGTTTTGGAAGTTTTTTATCCTCTTCAAAAAATTTTCTTACCATTTTCTCAGTTTTTCTTGCTTGCTTGCCTCCTTGCCTGCTTTCTTGCTTTATTTATTTATTTATTGTTCCTCGGATGTGTTTGGAACTGGTGGGGTATTATTCCTACAGTTATACATTTATCCTTCAGAAATAACCTCTAGTCTTTCTTTGGGGCTGATGATATGTCCAATATGATTTTTTTTAAATACCCTTATAACATCTTCTCTTGGGATTTAACTAATTAATGGGGGGAGCTAGGAAGTCTGCAAATCCCTACAGAGAAGATTATACCATGATCAAAAGACTTTCATTCTACCTTGTGACAACACAAAATGCAGAACACTACATTCAATACATCTTTTTATGTACAACACCAATGTTTCAGAGTAAGCTGTAGAAGAAAAACTTGCTTTTTCCCCTCTATAAAATATTTCTATTTTTTTAAAAAGAAAGCTTTAAGGAGGATCTTATATTTATAACCACCCTGTGATACAAGAGGAACTGCTTTCTGAGGTGTTATCTATTTTGCCATTCATAAAATCCATCAAAAAGAAAGATATTTATAACAAAAAGGGACCATGTTTATCCCAGTTCATATATTTCATATCCTATCAATGACATTGGCAGACACATGTCTCTGAGAACATCTATTTCAGTTAAAATACAAAACAAGGTGTTACAGGCTTTTGTGGGAAATAAAAGTAAATTTCATGAGCATCCTAATTTTAGAAACAAATAAACAATTTATTCTCCAAACCTCTCCAAAAATATACTGAATATTTATTGAAAAATTTAAAACATTATGTTTTGGGCTGGATTGAAAGAACTGCATATGGTACATGAAAATGTAAGTTAGTTTTGGCCCATTTGAATTAGGTAAAGTGCTGCCAGAATTCAAAGAATTGCAACTGAGTTGTGAATTGTGACTTATGTTGGCTGTCACAGTCCTTAGACAGGGTTATCCTTGATGTTCCCTTTCTACTAACATTATTTTCTAATTTGCTGATATTTTTTAAAAGTATTGCTGCTAAACGCACATAAGGGCTTTTGTTTCCCCATTTTTTTCATTTTCATCTTGAAAAGAAAGGAATTGGGTGGTTTCCCCCCACTCCCCAAAGATGACACCATGGCAATTTTTTGAATATTGTTGTATTATTTTTAATGTGAAAAGCCATGGTCTGTGCATGAATGTCCAGTTTCCACTGTCCAGTCATCAGCATACTCCATATATCCTCATGTCTCAATTAAATCCTCAGGGAAAACAAGTAAAAGAAATACATCCCACTGGACTTTTTGAAATTGAGAAACAGAGGCTGATAAGGAGGCTGCAAGGTAATAGAAAGCCGTGTAACAGAGAAAAAGTACTAACATCCTCCATAAATTTGCAACAATACATTAAACCCCAAAACATCCCCAAAATGAACTAGGAAAAACAATCTTTAGAGCCCTGGGAGAAGACAAAAAAAAAAAAAAATAGAGGGCACTTTGACAAGAGAAGAAAAGTTATCTGTAAATTCAATGACACATTTTATTATTTTATTTCAGTTTAATTTTATGTAGAGCTGCTTGGACTGAGAACTGGAAAAAATAAACAGCTGCAGAACAGTATCAGAAGATAAGTTGGTCATTTTATTAAGTGGAGGAGAAAATAAGTATGCAATCAGGTGTTAACAGTAGCCTACAGAATTCAGCTATATATAAAGGCAATGGAATTGTGTTGATCTCAGTGACTGAGTTAAGTGTGTGCTTTCTTCATGCTCCCACTAACTCAGTTGATTTCTGTCTCCCATTTCCTGCATGTTTAATACTTCCCATTGAAATCAATGGGATTTAAAAGTGCCTAATTTGGCCAGGATAAAACTAAACCAAAATTGTATTGGCAACATTCATTATTGTGAAGCTATATTCTTTGAAATATCTGCAGAAAATACTCCTTATCTATAGCAGAAATGTGTAAGTGTATGTACTGTATGTGTACTCATATGTTGCTGTTATTAACAATAAATCAAGAAAACTGATCATCTTTTATAGAATAATGTAAAAATCATGAACCATGTACCACTCCTGGGTGTGTGAAATGGTGTACACCATTCCCAGGGTTGCCTGCTTTTGTTGCAATCACTATAGAAAATGATTTTGGGATCAAGATACACACACAGGATCCAAATTAAAACCATGATTTCATCAACCTTGAAATAGACACAAGCTTTACATGGTCTCTGGGACTAATATTTCCTAATAAAGCATCCTTTTTAACAAAACTGAAAATCAATATTGAGAGAAGTTTTGGAATTGACACTAGTCTTTTGAGAAACTGGAAATAGATCTTCCTGTCAGAGGCTCAAACTGCTCTCCTCTGTCTAGACTGCACTGGGAGCAAAATTATCAGATTTTCATTTCCTCAGTTTCACTCCACAGTGGTAAAACATGTGAGTTATCGATTCATCTGCTGAAAAGCAGAAGAGCTTTTCACCTCGGTAGGGTCAAATGGGTTTGTGGGCATCTAATTATACCGATACAGAGCATATAAATCTTCAAACAGTCATTATGTGAACATAAGTGTCCAAAGGGATCATTAGAATCCTTTTAGTCCACTGCTTGTTCTCTGGACTGTTTTATGAGAGGTCACAGAAATAAGGAGTTAATATCAGGCCACATAGGTATTTGTGTTGGAAGTGAACATTAGGGAGGATTTCAGGAAAACTGCACAATTTTGTCTACAAGCTGCGTTATTTTATGCAGTTGGATTCCTCTTGCTAAGAAAACAACGACTGTACTTGCTTTATTAGGAAACACATAAAGATGTTCCAGAACTGAAAGCAGCATGCAAATGTTTAGCCACAATGAGTGTGTTGCTCAGAGATTAACACAGACTTGGGGTGAAAGGAATAAATGCGGGCACATATGGAAGGTTTACTAGACAGGGATCATAGCTTAGTGGAAAAAACAATGTTTCCAAGTCACAAATTATGAAGATTTCTATTGGAAACTGTGAAGGGCTCTTGTTAGTCAATCTAGACACTGCTTGACTGAATGGTATAATGTTGATTCTATAGTATTAACTAGAGCCACTGTGAGTTAACTGGGGCTGGATGATTTTTGTAGAATGAACGTTGAATGATGTCAATATATGAATATGTTGGAAATGAAATCTCAGCAGCTGCTATTCCCCCACACCTTGAGACTGAAACAGATTGCCCTACCTAATTGTTCCTGCAGATGATTTGTCCCATCTCAACAGACTGCCCCATTTGGCTGATCATTTTAATGTACTGTTACCAAAGAAACTAAATTGGGGGATAATACAGGATTGTGGGAGCTCTGAAGAGAAGGGTTTCTGACCTTGTAAATTGAACTGACACAGCCTACAGGAGCTAATAAGTTATATGGCACCACAGAATAAAAGCATAAAGGTGATGTTTCACATGTCCTAAAAATGTTCTTTGGCCACATAATGTGCAGGGAGGACTCATTAGAAAAGACTGTGATGCTGGGAAAGATTGAAGGCAAAAGGAGAAGGGGACAGCAGGGATGAGATGGATAGATAGCATTGTCAGTGTGATGGGTGTAGGTTTGGGCAAACTCTGGGAGGCAGTGCAGACAGGAAGGCCTGGTGGCTGCAATCTATGGGGTCACAAAGAGTTGGACATGACTAACTGAACAATAACAAAAAAATACAGCAAACATTTTAAACATTCAGGTTAGTATCTCAGTGTGGACTCTTCTATTTCTATATAAACATTAAGAGGAACTCAACAAGAAGTTCCTGTGTAATCTAATAATGTGGAGAGAGAATTAAATCCAATTTTAACATTAATTTTTTTAATTTCATACTTTTAAGCAACATGTATTAGCCCTTTGAGTTAGACCAGGTCAGGAAATAAATGTCACAAGAAATACTAGAATTCTATTTCATTGATATAAATTATAATTCAATCATAAAAATCTGACCGCATTTTCCCTTCTCTCCCTTTTATACCAGATTCAAGGCAGGGCAATCATCAATTTATTTCTCACCTCTTCCTATTTCCCAGGACTAAGTTCATATTTTCCTAACAACCAACAGATATTTTCTTCAAGGCCTTTCCATGCTCCTCTACAGGATTGAGTTAATCCTTTGGCAATGATAGTTGTCCAAAATCACTTCTCCCTCTCTCCCTCCTCTACATCTTCTTCATCTGCTCCTCTTCCAAAAGCTTAACATAAATATATATTATAGAAAAATATTTTTTAAAAAACTTGTATATAGAAGACAACATGGCATAAGAAAAGTACATAAGAAATGCATACAGAATAAACACAATTTTTCATGCCAGACATTTAATGAATGAACAAAAACATTCTTGTATTGGGCTTACAAAGCAGTCTTAAACTGGAAAAAAGAATATTGAATAAAATAGATTCTGCACATGGTGGACTGAAATTGTGGCCATAAGCAATGGTTCAGTAAAGACATATTATTTGAACTGGGTCCATGGAGAAAATGAGAGCAGCAGACTAGTGGTGCATTGGGAAGAACGATAGTGATGGTCCACTTCCAGGATGAAAGCTACTTTTAGGAAAAGCTTTACTCTCTGAAGAAGAGAGAAATGAATTTACAAAGCACACGTTTCTCTGAAATGAAACCACTATTTTTGTTTAATGCTGGGAATACAATTTAAGGGGACTACAATTCAAGCTAGTAATAGTATTAGCAGACACAGTCATAAGAGATCTGCATATCTAATGGGAACAATGATAAGTTTCCCTGCCTAGTTTCACGTTTATGGGTGTCACGTGCTATCTCCAAACTGTTTTAGGAAGTCAATGTGTTTGCATATGTCAATGAAAAATTGGAAATTCCTGTAGATCTTCTTCTGCAAACTTGTAAAATATATTTACCTTCCCTCCAAAACATATCAGTAACATTAGAAATTCCACACTGGGATTTTTTAAAATCTTCATGAGGATATTTTCACTAAATTTAAGATCGCCCTTTTATTTTAAAGAACAATTATTTGGAGTAAACCTAATGTTCCTTTCGGGTAAACACAACAAATGTTTTTGGAAGAAATTTTTCACTGAGATATTCACTTTTACTAATGATCCTTTTTGGGTCAAGTTTTATTTTTTAAAGTGTCATTGAAAAATTCACAAATATATGAATATTGAAACATAAATGTATAAAATTATACATATTGTCTTGAAGAATTGAATTAGGTAGGTATATAACAAATGCAAACCACATGATTTTGTATTTGTTTATTTATTCATTTTTGTATTTAAAACATCTATATAGCCATCTATGTTGACAAAACTCTAGACGGCTCATAACCAAACATACATACACACACACATGCACACACATGGATATTACCCACCCCCCCAAAAAATGGCACTGTAGCTAAATTTTCACATGTAGCCTACAAGTTCATCTCATTTATCTCACTCTATCTCAGCACTTGCAGGAAAATCCAGTTTTTAAATGCTTTGTAGAAGGTTAAAAGAGTAGGAACCTACTGAACTTCAGGTGGAAGGGTGTTCCATAGGGTAGGGGCTGCCATGGAAAAGAGACACCTCCTGGTCCATAAGATGACAACATTTAAGGGAGAGAATTAGGAACATGCCCACCTTATCTGATCTGCTAAGATGGACAGATATCCTTGGAAAGAGGGAGTCTTGCACATAACCTGGTCCTATGTCATATGCAACTTTAAGGGTAATAAATACTTGAATTGTACTCAGAACAAAACTGAAAATCAGTGCACCTCACACAACAGAGTAAAATGTGGGTAAAGCTAGTGGCATCCATCACTGCACACACTGCAGCATTTTGAACCAGCTGTAATTTCTATTGGTTTTGAAACTCAGCTCCATGTACAGTGTGTTGAAGTAAGCCAAATAGAAAGTGATCAAAGCAGGAGTGACCATGAGTAAGGCCTTCTGGTCCAGAAAATGTTCAAGATATGCACAAGATGAACTATGCAAAGGCTTCATAGTCATGGCTGCCACTTGCTCTTTGAGCTGTGAGTCTGAGCAGACCCCCAAATTGTGCACCAACTCAGTCTGGGGGAGTGCCACCCTGTCCAGAGTCAAAGAAGAAATATCAGCTGGGCTTGACAGCCAAAAACTCAGAAACATACTGTCTTGCCAAGGTTGAGCCAAAGCCAGTTTATCCCGACCCAGAACCTTACAGCCTCCAGGCCCAAATCCACTCCTGCAACAGCATCACTTGTCTGACTTGGGACGGAAATATCTAACTGGATATCTTAATGATGATACCACACCCCATGCTTTTGGATGATTTCCCCCAAGGTTTTCATGCAAGTGTTAAAGATGAGAGGCCAAAAATAAAAGCTCTGAGGTAACCTGTATTGCAGGGGCCTTAACTTCTCCTCTCCCATCAACACTGATTGAAACTAGCCAGGAAGGAAGGAAGGAAACCATTGCAACACAGTGTCTCCCGTTCCCAACCCCCAAAGCCAATCCAGAAGGAAACCAAGGTTGCTGAGAGGTCCAAAAAGATCAGAAAGTTGCATCACCTCCATCTTGAGTTCTTCAAATGTAATCTACAATTACATTTTTATTGAAAAAGGTCCAGATAATCAGTTTCATGCAGGGCTATCTGTAGCTGTGCACCAATAACCCTATCAACAACATTCCTTAAAACAGGAAGGTAGGAAACTGGACTAAAATTGTCTAACACTGTTGGGTCCAAAGATGGCCTCTTGAAAAGGGGGAGAACCCCATCTTCTTCAAGGCATATGATACCACCTCCACCTACAAAGAGGCATTAACCACTGCTTGGACCCACATGCCATTTCCTAGCAGCTTTGACCAAACAGAAAGAGTATGAGTCTATAATACAAGTGACTGGGTTTACAGGCACAAGGATCTTATTCATTTCCTAAGGGTCAACCAGCTCAAAGTCCTCCCAGATAACAATGCTCAGATATGTCTCAGTTACTTCTAAAAGATCTGCCCAACGAAGGTCCAACTCCATGTGAAATCAAGGGACTTTAATTGACAAATGTTAAGAAAATTCCTTACATTGGCCCTACAACAGCTCCCCAGGCTCTTCCTTACCCAGGAGGAGCCTGGTCATCCAAAATATGGCTGCTGGTGGCTATCTATAGATGCAATAAGGGAAAAGAAGTAAATACTTTGCCACTCTTATCACCACATGGAAAATCCTAATATGTGACTTGCCTCTATTTTTTTTAAAAAAGATGGCTGGATGGATAGGTGGTGTTTTTCTCCTTTGTTTTCTTGTTGTTTTGTTTTAATAAGAATAAGACCTGGAATTATTTAATGAAACTAAAACATGAAAAATTCAGCGTAGGTAAAAGGAAAGCATATCCTTGTGTGAACTGGGGGAGCTTCAGTTTGAATCTTTCTTCATACATACTCAGAGTCAGGCAATACACAGAAAAGAGAAGCTCCAGAGGCTGGTTATATTTTTTTATTCAATTATCTTGCTCTTATGGATTTGCTAGTAAGTTATCCTTCATTGCATGATATTTGGGTGATATAACACTAAAACTCAAAACCTTATGGGCCAGATATTAATTATGAGTGATGCCCAAATAGGAATTTAATTAGAATATGAATCTTGGTGACTCATGACGCTGACCACTAGTCTACAGTGAATATTGTAACCCTCGGTGCTCTTTCTCATTCTGAGACAGAAAATTGCTTTTTTTCTTCCTGCTTTCAAGCCTTTTCAACTCCCATCCACAGCTCTGAGTCCTTACCCATCTACCTGTCTTCAGCACTTATCACAGTGGTGATAGAAGAAGTGACAGTGTATATCTTTCTCTTTCTGATATAGGATTACCTCCCTACCATAGAAGAAATGCAAGAAGGAAACACTATGTACTTTGATCACTGCTGCTGCAGCCTTTTGAGGAGATAAGGTAGAGATCCCTGAATATCTAGGATTTTTCTCTCTCTCTTTTGTGTGTTAAAAAAGATATGAAAAGCTGTCTATTTTCTAGGATGCTTCCTAATGCAATATTTTGATGTGTGTATGACAATTGCCCAACTTTTTAATGAAAAGATGCTACATAACTTGAGAAAAGCTGCACATTATTGCCATAGATATTTTTCAAAAGATACCACTTGCAGCTTACTTTTTTCAACAATGTTTATGAATCAATGGAGAGTGCATGCATTTACAGTGAAGAAATTAACATACGCTATTTATTGCCACTTAGGATGCTAAGTGTTACTTTAGATGCAAAAATCTGAGAAAATATTGACTGAAAGCCATGTTGTAAATTGGCCCTCCTTAAAACATAAATCATATAGACACATGGTACTAAATGGAAAATTTAAAGATTAAAATGTAGCCTAATGTTGCTTTTAAGTGTGTATATATACATATATCCAGAAGTTGATATTTTGTGCCAGTTTTTCTTACAACATAGCTCTCAAAAGTCAGTTTCAGAATATGGAGAAGTTGGTCATCATAAGACCTTTCATCCTATAAAACAAGATTCTCCAAAATGACAGAACAAGGTCTCCAGAAAAAAATGTAGAAAATCTGTTTATTTATGTAAAATGTAGATGTATAATTTCATTTCCAGATTTGCAACATTGTCCACTGACTATGCTGGCTTTCATGTGTACAGTTTTATTTTAAATGAAGCCATTCTTGTAGAAAAGCTGCTCAAAACCAGAAAAGCTGCCCTGACATCCTTCTGAAGTTTATCAGGCTATAGCATGAATTTTACAGATTCAGATGTTAAGCTCTGAGCTTACCCAGAAATTGATCTACAGATGAAAATGGGATTTAAATATATTCTTTAAAAAATGCAGAGAAAAAGTCAATATATAAAAAAAGAATGAAATGTCCATGTCATGTTTAATGATCCCCTTTTAGAAATTTAGTTGTTCTGAAAAAAGGCAAGTTAGCATATTCACAATATTATGAATTTCTAGGATCATGCTAACTACCATGGCCTTACATGAGCATTCCCAAATTTGATGTCTTCTGAGCAGTTTTGCGAACTGAAAACACAGAGTTGCAATCCCTAATGAACATTAAAATCACAAGACTGGAGGATATAATCATCTGGAATAGATCTGTGAGCAGGTGAAAGCTGGAGAAGGAGGAGAAATGGTTTAATACTGTATAAACAACTAGTATTCTAAGAAATGTCGCTACAAATACAAACATAGTTAATGAAAAAAATACCATGAAAACTGAGAAATTTTAAGCAGTAATTCTATATCAATCTGCAGCTAACTTAGCAGAGTTTACTTCAAAATAAATTTGCCTAGGATTGCATTCTTAATATGGCAGATCAAGGGATTTTAAATATGCTTAATTTTGACTTGTTCGTGCTCATAGTCTCTTAAAAATGAGTACTTATGTTTGAATCTGCAAGGCTCAGAGTTTTCCTCAAGAGAGCCATTCAGAGAACGCATAAAGCTTATTTTTGTCAACACTCTTTTTGCATCAAAACCAGGATAGATTGCAGAAGAGCTGCCAGAACTATAGTAAATTTAATGAAGATTATCTAGTTTCTTTTCTATATCTCTGTCTTCTCTGTCTCTCTTCTGCCTAAACTCTAATCAAAATGTATGTTGTCCTGTCTTTCAAATTTCCTGAAAGTTTACTTTTTGTTCAAAAGAAGATACGTGCACCCCTACTTTATTTATGCTTGTCTACTTAAAGTACCTTTCCATGATCATTAGACTCCCACACACGCATACACAGACCTGCACATATGCATCAGCTTCGTTTTTCTTCTTGTGTCTATGTTCCATGTGTACTAAGTGATGTGTTCCACATGTTCATTTGATTTGTTTATTAATCTATAAAACATACCACAAGCAGCAAACAATGAAAGACAACTTTTTTCTGCTTTCATACTGGATTCAATAGAACTCTGAACATTGAATAAAATGCCTCCGGTCTGACAATTTCAACTCAGACTAATTTTTATTGCTAAATCTTTCTTACGTTGAGAGAAAGAGAGAGAGAAAGAGAGAGCGCACGTGCACACAGTTCTATTACAACTCCTAAAGATGTTTTGCCCCTGCTTAGTAGATCCAAGACTGCAATTTCATCACCAAGGATCTGGGAATTTTAGTCCACTTCAAGTGAAATATAATTCCAGGCCATTCTTCTAATACATCAGAGTCATTATATGTACTTCCGTTGTTTTTCTGTCTCTCAATTTTTCCCTTCACAAAATAAATGATTGTTAAAGCAGATTTAAAATGCACTTTAGACCAGAAATCTTCCCATGTTATTCTTTAATATTTCATCATTAAATAGCAAAATAACCTGATATGATCCTAATTTAGTGCCAATTACAATGCATTGATCAAAGTGACCTTTTCATACTGGAGCACAAAAATCAATCCTACCGTACAACAAATGTCAGGGGGATGAGAGCAACATATAATCTGTGACAATCAAACATTACTTACAAATGAAATCACCAATGACCTGCATGCCAAGCCAATTTCTGCATAATATGCTGTGTTTGGGTTTGGGGCTTTTATTGAGTACTTTCCCCCTCCCACATTCCCCCCTTTTGTTTGTTGCCTGATGCTATTGTGTAATGTTGTTGCTTTGGTGGCGAATGATAACTATGACTCTCCAGAAAGACACAAAAAAATGCAAGAAAAACAATTGTGTTACTTAGGGCTGGTTCGGTGATTTTTTTTCCCACAAGAAACAGCCCCCAAATGCCTAGAGATGCAACTTCAAAGAAAGGATGACATTTATCTTGTAGTTTCTTTAGATATAGGGAAGGTTTTCAGTGATTTGTGTAGGAGTAACATATTTGACTTTCCATTCATATTTATATGAGCAGCTGTTTGCACTGACTTTCCACACATAGTATACAAAATTAGGAAGGGATGAATCTATTTATTTCATTTCCTTTTTTTAATTTCTTATTTTACAGTCTTTGGTTGTTTGGTCCTCTTTCTTTTTGCTTCTGCTTTTTACTATATTTGTTTAAGTCTATAGAAACTTCTTGACCTATTTCTTAATGAGCACATTTTATGTGCAATTTGTTCAGTGCGTGCCTTATTTGTGAGCTGGTTCCCAAGTGGTTAAGATGCTGGATTTGTCGGCCAGAAGTTCAGCAGCTCAAGTTCGAGACCAAAGCATTGCTGTGTAATGGGGTGAGCTCCCATTACTTGCTCCTGCTCCTGCCAACATAGCATGTTGCAAGTAGATAAATAGATACCTCCTAATTTAGGTGGAAAAGGTAACAGTGTTTCATGCATGTTGTCCTCTAATCATGCTGGCCACACGATCACAGAAGTGTCTTCAGACAAATGTTGGCTTTCTTGATGTGAATTGGAGATAAGCACTGCCCCCTAGAGTCAGCCATGACTGGCAGGGGAAACCTTTGCCTTTACCTGCCTAGTATGCTGCATTTCCAATGTTATTGTCACATACATAAATGCATACACACTCATATGCATGCCTCTTCCCTTATATACAAGTTTTTGTATGATTGTTTTTGATCGCTTGATTGTATCTGATAGTTTAAAGTAGATTTATATTGTAGCTAGGCAAACTTCCTATCTCTAGGTAAAATCTGACATTTAGAGGACAGCCAAAACTATTTAAATTTCTGTAAACATTTGCAGCAGTCCCAGAAAATACATAAAACTTTCCCATGATTTATCCAGATGCTTGCAATAATAGTTACCTATTTATTCTATTTATTTGTTCAATTTCTATCCAATCATAGAACAGTTTTTGGGGTAATGTACAAATCTGTAATCCAGTCACGTCATCCTCACTTGTTTTTGCTCATCTATACGCTTTACTTTCCTTGATGACATCATCATCTAACTTAATCTGGTTAGCTCATGGTGGTGATAACAGTTCATTATTTTGTAACCTATGACAACGATTAATGTAATGTTCATTAATCTAGAAAGGAAAAAATTGTTTTTGTCAATAAAACATCTTCAAAGATATCAATATTTTCATTTAAACATAATGAAGTTATAGACCCAATGTTAAAGAGCTTTAAGAAGAAAAATAGATCATGAACTTATCAAGTTCTCCTTGGTAACCAAAAATTGGAAAATATTTTGCAAAAGTTGGTAATACACAGTAATGTAACTGAGAACATCCAAGCTATACTCTGTAAAGAAATACATTCTTTGATTCTATATTTAATATATTTTTCTTTGATTCCCATTCAGTTGTAGTGAATGTTTCAACTGCTGTCATAAAATGAAATATCACTGCACCAAAATTTAAAGAGGTCACTATTTTGGTAAATTAATATCAAAAGTTATTTTGGCTTTAATTAATAATGATGTGCTATCATAACAGTTATTGCCGTATTTATTTATTGATCACATTTCTATGCCGCCAATTTCTGGAGACTCTTGGTGGCTTACATAGATTAGGGATAACACATTTCTTTATTTTTACCCTGCCCCCCTCAGTTGGCCGGCAATGTTCATATCCGGGATGGGTGAGTTCTGTGCCATCTTGTGACTCCATCAATTTGCTGGCCAGCATTTTCCCTCTGTAGGAGGTCCCCATTAATCTATTTGCATTTTAATGTGCTTTTGAACTGCTGGGTGGACAGGAGCTGGAGGCAAGTGACAGGAGCTCACCCCATCATGCAGAGCTGTGAATCAAACCAGCCAGAGTGCTGGCCATTTCTGGTCGACATAACTGGCAGCACTAAGCCACAAGATCCTTTATTGATATAAAGCAATCATGATGACTGGCTTTACAGAGGAATAGCTTTGAGAATTTCAGAACTATAAAAAGGCATAAAGAATATCATTTGTGATCACTGTGTCTTGGAAGATGTGTGAATTATCGAAATTATTTTCTGAAATGTGATTAATTATACTGGCATGTACACTCATGATTTACTGATCTATTCTAGATTATACAAAAATTTTGAACAAATTTCATCAAGGTTTTGGGAAAGAGTAGATATAAGAAAGGTGCAGTCGTTACAGAAATCACATACTGAGATCTGAGCAAGTAGAGGAAAAAAAGGAAAGTTGCACTTAGGCAAATTACTAGTGAGACAAAAGTCACTTTAGCCAAATGGCACCCATTTTAAAGACGTGACAGATTGAAAACCAAGACTAGCTTTGGAGACTCTCACCAGAATCTATTCAAAAAGAACCAAGATATCCTCCAGTCATTGACAGACAGATGTGACCTCTGTTGCTGAGTAGAGGGAGGAGTAATATATTGATGGCTGCGTTATAAAGAAAATCTTGGTAAATTTTCCACTCCATAGTCAAAAAAATCACTTGAGTCAAGAAAATCACTTGCGATGGAAGGGGCTAGACTACGTCCCTAACTCTTCCTAATCTATCACTTCAAATCATCCAAGTGCTCTGCTTTGAATTTTGTTCACCTACTTTGATTATTATCAGTTGAATCCTACTGTATAAGCTTGTTCCTATGTGCTGGCACTGTATGTCCATATCTCAATATGAAGTTCCCACTGGAATCTATCATAAACTGGAGTTAAATATTGTCTCAAGACTCTTTTTGTTTTTCTTCTTGCTTGCATAAACAAAGCCGAAGTCACATAAATCTCTTAGCACACGTGTGTTATATATGTGGTAAGACTTCAGATACAAGCAAAATCTAATTCACGGTAAAATTTAGTCTTGCATACACAGAGAAGATATTTTGTCCCATTGAACTTGGGGTGCTTTCCTCTAAGTAAATATATAAAAAAATCCCAGCATTGCCAGAGTTTTAAAAATCCTTAGATACTACCGAGATCTTTGAAAAAAAGAGTTGTAAATACAGCATTGTATTTGCTAAACTGTTGTGTATGCTATTTTCATATTCCCTCCCCTCCCCCTTCTTTTTCTTTTTCTGTATTTTCATGTGATTAAGCATCAGTGAAAGTAGCCTCCATTGTCTAGTCTACTGCTTGACTGGACGGACTAACTTTTTGTTTTACAAGCAAGATCAACATCTGCCTTAGATTAAATTACACAAATTTGAATATAGCATAGTGGATTATAGAGAGCCAGTTTGGTATAGTGGTTAAGGCACCAGGCTAGAGACCAGGAGCCCATGGGTTCTAGTCCTGCCTTAAGCATGAAGGCAGCTGAGTGACCTTGAGCCAGTTCGTTCTCTCTCAGTCCTAGGAAGGAATGGCAAACCACCTCTGAAATCTTGCCAAGAAAACTTCAGGGACTAGTCCAGATAGTCACCAGGTGTCAAGATTTATTTATTTATTTATCTTTATGTATTTATTTGATTTGTATGCCACCAAAATCCAAGGACTCTCAGCAGCTAACAATATTAAAACAATAATAAATAAATAAATAATAGGCAGAAAATGTTTTTAAAAACATTTTAAAATAAAAATAAAATAAACCCCTTAAAATAAAAATAAAAAAACACCTTAAAATAAAAAACCCGGCAGACTAGGGAGGTGGGCAAAAAGATTATGTATATAAAAAACGGGGGAATGAGGATGGCTAGGAATCCAACAGCCTCCTTCACGATGGTAGTGAACCCGCCCCCGGAGCCCCAGGCCATCTTGCAGAGCCAGGTCTTAAGGCCCTTCTGGAAGGCCATTAGGGAGGCGGCAACCCTCAGCTCGAGTGGCAAGATATTCCCTAGGGCAGGAGCCACAGCAGAGAAGGCTCTTCTCCTAGACCCCACCAGCCAAAATTCCTTAGCCAACGGGAACCAGAGAAGGACTCTTCTGCTGATTCTGGTGGGCTGAGAAGTCCCCATTGGGGTGACACAGTTCCTCAGATAGCCTGGTCCCATGCCATGAAGGGCTTTGAAGGTCAATGTTAACACC
>JANHZU010001433.1:325085-335325 GCA_032468055.1 Acrochordus granulatus | reverse complement strand
TTGTTTCAGATGTTAGGGACAATCATTTCTACATCAAATTCTGTTGAAAATTATTTTTTGGTGAATATTTTTGGGGGAGTGGAATAGATGGACTTTCTACTTTCTATTGTTTTCAATGGGAAACCTCATTTCATTTTATGAGCATTTTGTGCTAAGAGTGTTCTTCCGGAACAGATTAGTCTCGTCTTATAAGACACCACTGTAAATGGTTCATGACTTCCATTTATGGGAGAGGGTTTGAATCCCATAAATATATATATATATATTGCTACCCATGTAAGTTCAAAATAGGTTGTAAACAGTTGCATTATGCCCGCCATCTATCAAGTTTGTGTGCTAAATTTAGGATTGTTGCATTTATTGGTTACTACATTGTACAGTGATGTTTCTAAATGTCAGAAATAAACATGCCTATAAAATTTTCCCATTATGAATGATTGGGATATTTGTTTAGCTCATCTCTGACTCACAAATCTTTTAAAAAATTAGATGGACAAAGATTAATCTTTTGGGGTATTTTTTTAAGGAAAAAAGCCATATGAAAGAAAACACAAGCAATGGTACATCTTCCCTAAATTTAAAAGTTTTTTTAAAGAATTTTATCTGCAGTTAGAAATGTAATTCCATACATTAGGATGTTCTGAAATCATTTTGCCCTCACATATGAGGCTCCTTCTGTCATTAAGCAAATAGTTCCACTCTGCAAAGGGAAGACTGTGCAATGTCAGCTATATTAGTCTGGCTCCCTGAGACCAAATTCAAGGGACCTGAACAGATTAAAAGACAATATTCCACAGTAATGATATCTATTAGTATTAATTTAATAACAGAGATATGTGTAGATATAAATATAATAGCCCATTGAGAAAATATGTTCGGTATGGTATCAGGGATCTTAAAATTGCTCATGGAAGAGAAGTTTTTGATTCCCACATTTCTCATTCAGCCTCCTGCTACTCTTGAAGTGCTTCTGCAGAAGTGCTCTGTTCAGTCATTTGCTTAAATGCAAGATGGCATGAAATCAGGGGGGTTGGGACCACACAAGCTGGCTCCATTCCTTGCTGTCCCCAATCTCTACACGTTTATCTGGAAGTGATTGAAAAGATCCACACATGCCTTCATCTTAACACAAATACACTTATCTGTGTAATCTAGGAAACTGCTTTCTTAGGATTATGGATTGTGAAGAATCAATGGAAAAGAATATCTGTAGCTCAGGGTTGAATTGTGGAGTTCTTGGTGTTGTTTGCAGAGATTTCATTACCCAGCTAAGTAACATCATCAGTGCAAGTACACAAGTACTGTGAGGAATGCTTTTCTTCTCAACCTATCAATAAGTCAAGGAATATAAGGCAAGAGTGACAAGATGCTAGCAAATGTTCAGTCTAGAATGTGCCACACAGGAGCTCCTTAATAAGGACCAAATCCATTCCATTCTTTCACTCAGAAGAAGTATGCATATATATATAATAAATACATATTCTGAAGGCTTTCAGAAATTAAGTAGGATATGAAAAGTCTTACTGTGAACTTCATTAAAGTCACTTTAGAATGTAGTGTATTGAATAATCAATAGATTATACAGTGTCTTTTACAAGATAGATTCTTCATAATTCATTTTTCTGAGATGATAGGAGGAAGTTGGTATTATTTCAATGTTAATATTTGGCTCAAAGCAACATTTAAATTTTTGAACTTTTTTCTTTATTTTAGAGGAGAACAAATAAAAAGTTAGAATGGCTGCAAAGAAAAAGACATTTTTCAAAGTATTTCAGAAGCACTTACAGTTGTTGACAAGAGTTCCTTGTGCAGTCTATTTCTCATTCATGGAACCACTGAATATGCCCGTAGTGAAGACAGCATGCCATATAATTGGATAATGGAGGAGGAGAAGGGGGAGAAGAGGAAGAGGAAGAAGAGGAAGATATATACTCTGCTCAACTACAAACAACTCTGAGCTATTTTTTACTAGAATCTTGGAGCAATCTATTCATCAAGGATAATATAATTAGTGTTGCAGTAACAATTTGAGATCATTCTATATGTCTTATTTCTTACACATTTAATAATACATAATGAATGTTTTAAAAAATAATATTTGAATTCCTACAAGCTAAGCATCATCATCATCATGTTACATCAGTGTAAAAATCAGCTCTTTAGTTAAATTCATTGGTTTTATGAAATCATCATAAAACCAATGATCAGACAAGAGAAGAGTGGAGATGTAAGAACATAATTAAGTACAATAGAAAATAATAAGGAAATATAAAGTGGAGTGATTACTGTACACAAAGAATCAGGTTAATAAACAAGCCAGTCCATAATGGATATATATATATAATACCAATATTCAGTTGGTATGAATCCTGCACACAATGACAGAAGTTTTTGTGGAACTATATTCCAAGAAAATAAGTTTAGTATGCATCATTTGAAGGTTCCTATTAATAGAGAAATTGCATAAGAATATTAATGGATTAAATGGCTATTTTTAATGAAATTTAATTTTATTTCAATAATATGCTTGATATTTCCTGCGAATTATCTCATTTTTATCTTCTCTAGTGGGCTCAATATCTTGTTCACAAGCAATTTAAGAAGTTATTTGGCAGCAGATTCTAATATGCTACTTTGAAGAACATGGTGGATGAATTACAATCACAATTAATGACATGTCAATATCTTTCTAAGAAAAATATTGATATCCAATTGGTAATCAAGCATTTACTAGATGGCATACCCATATTTCAGTGACTTCCATCCATCACATAGGGCATTCAAATCCAAGAAAGTTTGGAAGATGAATCTCAAAGTGATCTAAAAAGCAAGAGCAAAAAGAACACCAGATCTTATTGAAAATATATTCAGCACATATAAATACACACATACCACCTAACCTTGTAGTTTTAAATATTTTCCAGACTATAGATGAAAAATTAAACACTGTCAATCAGTTTGAGTACCAAACCATGAACAAAATATTACTCCAGGCCTATAAAAATAAAACTTTGGTGCATGTCTCAATCATATTATATCTGTTTGTGTGATATCAATAAGCTACTATCCCCCCAAAAATCTTGGTTAAGAAGCCCATCCATATACCACTAAATAAATCCCAAATTTCATACTAAGCATTCTGGTTTACTATGTTACCTAAATCTGAAATTGCTGTCAATTTGAAAGGAGAGAGACAGGGAGAGAACTGATATAGGTACAATTTGTAGCAGTTCTTTTCCTCTCTGTTTTTGACTCAAGTTCATATGTTGTTGCTTATGTGATGGGAACTCAGCTATCTAACAGCATTTATATACTAAAACTCTTGTCATAACCTATAAATGAGCAACACAGTGTATCATAGGGCAACAATTTTTGAACCAAGTTACCTCAAATGAGTTAACTATAGAGTATGTCCAAATCCATGAATCCATGAAAGTTGTAGCAGCTTCAGTGCTATGGCTGTTGCTGCAGTTATGTGATTATTATTTTTAGTATCTGTTACAGTTTCCCAGTCAGTCTCACAGTCCCTCATTCCTTCTCCCATCCAGCAGCAGCTGTTTACTTGCCTGCTGGGAAGGGAAGGGAAGGGGAAAGATTTTTGATGCTCACTATCAGATTCCCATAAAGAAACTCAATGGTAAGTTGCATTGCTTTTGTGTCCTCCCTTGGTCATTCAGTTTCTCTATTTAGGAAAGGAAATATCTCTGAACTATGACCCAACAAGGCACAGACTGTCTAGTTTAATAAATAAATAATTTATTAAATATGTAATGTATTTAGCAGCATGTACAGTGCTCCCCCCAAGAAAAAGCAGCAGATCCATTTATCTTACTGCACATGTATAAGTCTTCAATATGTTAAAGAATGATGGCTTATCATCATCAACATCAGAATCTACATTGGTCATATTTAACAAATATAATGCTTTATTCATATATAGCTTGCTTCAACTGAATGATCCAGCTTGCTTCACCTGAATGATGTTGAAGCAAACTTCTCTCAAAAAGCTAGTAAGTATTAATTATGACAATCTCAATAGGGAGCATTTGCTCAGATCCTGTTTTTTTTCTCATTTCAAAAACCAAAGGTGGAAAAAAAAATCACTGCACTTTCAATGAAAAGTATTCATGTTAGAAATGAACATTTTTGCCTTCAAGAAGAAAAGCAATACATCTTCATCATACAACGTTAATACATGACTAGCTTTTATATTTTTCTATAACTGAATCTGAATATCACAATCACAATGAACAAAATAAAGTAATTTATTTTATTATAAAGAATAGAGATTCCTAAGGATGACTGGCTGGTTCTTCCCCTGCTCCACCTTTCTTAAAAATAATCAGTATTACCTTATAACTATTTTAATTTTTCTATGAATGTATTTGTACATAATCTTAAAAAAAACCTTGCAGGATATATTTAAAATACACCAATTAAAAGCTGATGAGTTATTAATTTCTTCAAAGTTTGAATCAATTACGGTATCAAGAATAATCTACAAGATTGAATCTAAGAAATGTAACAGTGATAGTTACATAAAAGTGCTAAATATTTCAAAATTGTCAAATAAGCATAGATTCATGGTTGTAAATTCATAATTTGCTGACAACAGGTAATAACTTGCATATATGAATGAGTCATCAAAGCTATGAATTATCAGGATTGAGAAAGCAAACATGAAATAAACCCAAATAATCACAAGCAGCACTCCTAACTGTGACTTTTCCCCACCTTGAACACTTCTCTACCCTAAAGATCAGGACATAATTGATGATCATTCACTTGATGAGTTATTTCTTGGATACAAATATAGATATTAATTGTGTAATGGAGATCATATCTATCTAGTTTCAATTAACTCAAGCTTTTTAGTTGGGGAGATTCTTGAAACAAGTGCTTACCCACAGTCTACAGTGAATAGAACATACTCTGGCTTGTGTGAATCTGCAAGAATACTGCTACTTTTCCTTTTAGATTTAAATACCTTGTTCCTTCATTTTATGAAAAGAAGGTCATGGTGGGGAAGTTGACAATGAAAAATGTCAAGAAAAATGAAGCAATCAAAGCCTCACCTCTTCTTAATGTCCATCACATACATATAGAAAGGGATGGGTTTCAGCCATGTTGTTGCTATTGATATATATATATATATATTGATTTTTATATATTGAAACCAACTAAACTATTTTATAAGAAGTATTGTAATAGTTATACTGCTAGAGAAAAAGCCTTAATTCTTGTGACTATGAGTTCTGTCTTGATATTTGAATAATAGAATTTATGGATGAGTTCTATGTATGGAAGTCTTCCTATTGGCAAAACTATTTCCCTTAGTATTTTTCACCAGAGAGATTATTTCTGAAATATGAAGAACAACCAGTGACATGTCTATGGGGCAATGTATTAGAACAGAGATAAGAAATCTGAAACCTCTAGAAGTTGTTCAGTTAAAATTTAGAGATCAGATGTTGGAATTTAATGGAGGAAAAAGTGAGAAAATATTTTTTCTGAATTTACACAGGGCAATTTTTTTTTCCAGAAATACCTTATCCTATCAATCCTATTCCTTGGTAATGGCTACTGAAAAGCTTCCAACAAGTAAAATTCAATCCTGGTATCTTCCTTAGGAATTTATTTGAAGTTTAGAAAGTCAGGAAAGCTGTAGAGGAAAAAAGTTTTAAAATGAAATGCAAAGCCAAAAACATCTGTAGGATCTGATGGTATTATCAAAATATCCAAACAAGTATCATGAAGTCACAATGCAACTTCATCCCTTATATATGAGTTTGCAGTGCCAGAAATTACACATAAAAGAGGTGTAGGCCATGGCATTATTTCATCATTTGCACAACCCTCTTATGGACATCCATGTGGGATATTCATTCATCCTTTAACCTGGTAACTAATTGTAGGAATACCACTATTTTGCCATTAGAACATATGCATATTCTCTTCTTTAAGCTAGTTTTTTAAGCAGTATCTCTTCTATCAGATTGGTTGAGAATTAAAAAAACAGGAGTATTTAGGACCACAATCCCAGTACTTCTTAGTATTGGAAATGCTGAATAAGACTAGGTGTATAAGGAATTCAGTGATATTTAGAGGGCAATAAGTTCCCCACCTCTACAGCAGTCCCAGTTTTAATGCTTGGAGGGACATTAAAACCTGGGAATAACTTCAACAAAAGTGTTTACATATATTTTGATGTGGTTTTCATATCATAGTCTTTTAACCAGAAATCTAAAATGGGACAGAATTTCCCAAAGTCCATATTTCTCCTTCTGATGTGTTTTATATTGTCAGAGCAGTTGTGACAGAGCTCCAGATTTCATAAGAGGGAATCATAACAGAATTCTCCTTCTGTTCCTTCTCTTTCTCTTCGGCATATCCATTATAAGGAGTAAGGGGAAGACGTCAAGTTCAAAAGGTTTTAGCTGAATTACTAAGCACAGAAAACAACAAACAAATAATCCACCATGTTTTGTTAACAAATTGTCATTCTGTAAATGGAATTGTGACAGCAGCTGTTGCAGCAAACTATAATTATGCCAAAATGCACATGCGCGTTACTATACCTGTGGCCTGACATCTGATGCAAGAATTTTATAGAATTTGCTATATATATGAAATCATGGATTTATTATCATTTGCCCTTCTCCCCAAATAGTCATAAGTTATCATGACCCAAATAAAAATAATATAAGTTCGGCTATGTCCACAACTAAATACACATTGTCCTTTCAGGCTACTAGCTATAAGCCACAGAAAAACTATAGTAAAAGTGGTGTATGCAATGAATGCTGATAATGCGGACAGCCCTGTGAAAGTTTTTACAGAATAATGCATTAATGTGACTAAAGGTGATCACTGTTAAATACATTCCTGTGATAGTGAATGAGCTTTGTAGTCCAAAGGGCCCACCTTGATCTCTGCCATTGGTTTATAAGGCTGGAAAAAACTTTCTGAGCAAAATCTGGCTAGTTATAGAAGCAATGAGTCACCATTAGAAGAGCTGAATGACCTTAGGGAAAATTACTATCTCTCTTCTTCTTCAGTGTTTGTTCTGCACAGTGGTGGGGTTGGCTGTACTGATTTGCTGGTGCCCTTGATGCAATCATGGCCTGCTCAGAATGAGTGCCAGCAATATTTAGGTCTTTATGCAATGTTGCTTGGGAGATCCTTCAGCTGCTTGCTGCTGACCTCTAGTAAGAGGCCTTTCTTGGCAAGATCACCATGGAGAAAATTTATCTAAGAAGCAACAATGACCTGAGAGCACAGAATTATCATTTCCAGGCACTACAGAGTTGGATAGGTTGACCAACAGTATCTATCTGAAGTACTGTAGATTTTTTCATCTCCAACAGAGATATTAGTGAATTGTATTTGTCATCAATGTTTTGGAAGCATTCAGAAATGGTACTTTAGAGTCTGCAGGTGCATGAGTATAGCTCTCTCTACAAGTCTTAAAAGACACGGCTGCTTTCAAGAGTTGCTGATACAGGCAAAGTTGTCTCCCCCTATGAATTCAACCATTTTTTAAAAACTGAGTTCATAACATTTACAGTTTAAAAGTATAATTAAGCTCTCCTTTTAGTTAAGCTGAAATCCTGGTTTTCAACAGCTAACAGTTGTTCCTCTGCATGTGTATAAATATATTATGCTAATATATGATATAAAAATACATCACAATATCAACTATAGCATAAAATATAACATGATTATATAGTGATCATATAATATACAATAAGTCTAATAATATAAATATAACATTATATGGAATGATAAAGTTTCTAATACATTTCTAACACATTTTTTCCAAACTTGGTTTTGTCAAAATTTCAGCCTAGGTTTTTTTAAAGAATATTATGAGTAATTGACTCATTGATTGGCTTAAGTGCAGCTCTTGATATGTGAGAGCATTTTGTGATCATATTTTGTTAGAAAAAGAACATAAGGAAAGCTCACTTTATTCCATATGCAATTAAGTATGCGCTGCATGAAGCTCGGTGCACACACATTGTAATATTACACTGCCCTGCCATGGATTTAGTTTTCTGTACAAAGGAAGCCTGTCTTCAGTTTAGAAAGGTTAAGAAACCATTAGCACTGATGGCTTATAGAACATAAACATTTGAGATGACTCATACTTTGTTTCTTCATGCCATTTAGGAATTAAGGATTCTTAATTGATGTAATGCACCACAAGTTCCAATGATTCTCAGCAAAAGAAGCACATAATTCTTTTGTAATTTGAGTACACTATTCTAATTGATTAATTGAGTTTTCTTGTAAGACATATTTGGAGTTTAGAAAAGCTATCCATGTTCAATGTAATAATAAAAATCCTTGAACCTACAGTATAAAGTAGTATGATCAAACCGGAGTGAAAGTACAGAATGTTACAAGTTAAATGGGAGGCTGATTTTTCTAGCAACAGAGCTTGTGTTTTGCACTAAACAAACACTAAGGGTAGGGAAGATTAGATTAAAAACTGAGCATTTGCTTTTAATATGTAGGCTTATCTCATCTAGTCTTAGCTCCAAAAAAGCTAAGCATGATTGGACTTTGTTGATATTGGGTGGAGAGACTTCCAGAGATCCAAAACTGTAGAATATTAAAGAGAAATCCCAGAACACCTTAAACAAATTTATTATTGCTTCTCAGATACTGAGGATTGAGTTGAATTTATATAATTAATAGAAAAGGAAATACATTACTATAATTGTATTTGGGATAATATTTTAAAAAATGCATTCCTGTCTTATAGTTGAATAAAGAAATCAGTAGAAAGCAATACCCCCCCATGAGGCACCACCTTGCTGTGGTTGGACTGATGCCTTCAAATTGTGGTGCTGGAGAAGACTACTGAGGATCCCTCAGTAGGGACAGCAAGGAGATCAAACCAGTCAATCCTACTGGAAATCAACCCTGATTGCTCTTTGGAGGGACAGATATTGAAGTTGAAGCTCAAGTACTTTGGCCACATAATGCGAAGAGAGGATTTCCTGTGAAAGTTGGTGTTCATCAAGGCTCAGCATTATCATCACTGCTATTCATTCTCATCATGGATATCATCAGGAAAGAACTGCAGCATGGCATCCTCTGGACCTTGCTCTATGCCAACAATGTCATGCTCTCAGCTGCACCAGAGAAGAATTACAGCGATATGTACAGACTTGGAACAACTGCCTTAGCCAATTTGGCTTGCATTTCAACATCAAAAAGACTGAATATTTAGAGATCAGTCCGAGCACTTCTACCATACAAGTTAGCAGTGAAGACCTAGTGAAGACCAACTCATTCTGTTATTTAGGATCCCATCTACAAAGTTAATGATGAAGTGCACGCAAGAATGAACAAAGCATGGAATGAGATCTTTGGTGTGCAATGTGATTGATGCATGCCAATCCATCTAAAATCAAAGATGTATAAATCAATGGTACATCCGGTAGCTATATATGGTGTTGAATGTTGGCTAGCCACCAAATACATTGAGCACTCTTTATATGCCATGGAGATGTGCATACTTCTTTGATCTCTCTTTGACCATGTCAGCAATGACATAGTTTGGTGGCAAATGGGCATTGCACCAGTACCAGAGAAAATGTGGGAGAAATACATACAGTGGTTATGTCCTATGAGCAGCATTCCACACCATTACCTGTGTTGCCTTCCACTTGAATATAGATAACAAGCACCTGCATAGAAGGCCAGAGCAAAGATGGCAAGACACAATAAATGCAGACATGAAAATTGCCCAATTGGACCCAGATGCTGCATTTGACTGTGCAAGATGGTGACTGTTGAACTGAAAAGAGGGCCATGCATCTGTGGTAAAAACGCTAGGATGATGGTGTTTGGAAAAAATGTTTTACTGGCGAGGTATTCTCGAAGCAGGCTCCCAGCACTACATTCCATAAAAATAGCATTTAGCAGCAAGAACTTTTATACTTTCCCAGTTGTTGTTGTTCAGTCGCGCAGTCTTGTCTGACTCTTCGCGACCCCATGGCCTGCATTATGCCAGTCCCCCTTTCTTGCACTGCCTCCCGGAGTCTTCCCAAGCTCACACCCATCACACTGATTATGCTATCTCTCCATCTCATCCACTGCCGTCCCCTTCTCCTCTTCCCTTCAATCCTTCCCAGCATCACAGTCTTCTTTAATGAGTCCTCCCTGCGCATTATGTGGCCAAAGTACTTGAGCTTCAACTTCAATATCTGTCCCTCCAAAGAGCAAT
>JANHZU010001433.1:296396-301396 GCA_032468055.1 Acrochordus granulatus | reverse complement strand
GACCTGGCTCCGCGAGATGGCCTGGGGCTCCAGGGGGGCTCGTTATCATCGTGGAGGCGGCTGATGGATCCCTAGCCATCCTCACCCCCCTTTTTATATTTGAAATCTTTTTAGCCCAGCTCGCTTGTCTGCCGGGTTTTTTATTTTGTTTTAATGGGGATTTATTTTTATTGTAAATGTTTTTAATATATTGTTTTTTATTGTTGTTAGTCACCGAGAGTCTTTGGATTTCGGCGGCATATAAATTTAATTAATAATAAATAAATAAGTCCCAATTACCCAGGTATTACCAAAATTTAGTGGGATGGAAGACATGAATATACTACAAAATTATAAACAAAATATACTTTGTTTAAAATAAAAGACACACTAAAGAGAAAGAGGAGTTTCAGAGTTTCATTATATATAAATAATTACTACACCTGTACAGAAATACATGACACCAAGGATGAAATCCTTCTTAAAAGTATTTGAGTAAACACTGTATTAAGGGAAAAAGGAATGACATTACTATAGATATGTAGTACAGGCCATCAAACCAAGCAGAGGAAATAGATGAACTTTTTGTAAATCAGTTAACTGAAACATGCCACTGTAGTAATGGGGGACTTGAATACCCTGACATCAACTGGAAAACAAATTTTTCAGCAAGGGGGGATTGAACAGGTTCTTGACATGCATAGATGACAACTTTATCATCCAAAAGGTGGAGAAAGGAAGTAGAGATCAGCTATATTGGACTTGATTCTTACTAATAGGGAGGAAGTAGTTGAGAGAGTGGAAGGTGTAGGAAGAGAGTGGGAGAGAGAGACCATGTCATGCTAGGAGTCACCATAATGACTCCTAGTCATTTATTTAGTTCCATAAAGGGAACTGAACAAAGTCAGAATAGTGTTCTAGATTTTAAGAGAGCCAACTTCAACAAACAAAGAATAGAAAGAATTCCATAGATGGAAATCATAGAGAGAAAAACAGTTCTGAATGCTTGGGAAATTCCAAAAAATGAGATTAAAAAAGCCCAAACAAAAACAATACCACAGAGCAATAAAAACAAAGATACCTGAGGAGATCAGCATGGCTGCACAAAGAGCTCTTTAACAAGATGAGAGACAAAAAGGACAAGTATAAAAAATGGAAATTGGGGCTTGTAACTAGAGCAAAATACCAGCAAATAGCCTGAACCTGCAGGGATGGAATCAGGAAAGCTAATGCTCAGAATGATGAGCTTTATGCCAATGATGAGCTTTATGCTAATGAAGAGTTTTTTAACACAAAAAAAAGTTTCTTTTGATGTGTAAGGAGCAAAAGGAAAGTCAAGGAAATGAATGGTCTACTAATGGGAGAAGATGACAAGAAGGTGACAGGTAGCAGGGAGAAGGTGGAATTACTTAATTCTTTTTTTGCATCTGTCTTTACAAAAATAACCAATCTTACCTATCAGTTTGAAGTTTGGCAATATTCTTCCACAAGTTCTCCTTTGCTCACAGATTATTTTACATCTGACCTTATTTCTAAGCAAAGGGTGACTACAGTGTGAAAGCACTGAATTATATTGTACATCAGAATTCCAACTATCTGTGGGAAGAAGAACCAAGATAAAACTGGTTTTGTTTGTCTGATTTATAGTACTTACAATATCCTATTTAGCTTAAACATGCCATGTCACTGTAACAATATATTGCCCAGTGTTAAGAATACTGTATAGCTGTATCATGATCTATTTCTTTTTTGTGTGAATAAACATACTTGCAGCTCAAAGTAAAGCTTCACGCAGCCGATGAAGCCAACTTCAAGTGCACAGAAAACAATGTGATAATAAAGAGTCCAGAAAGCTTTTGCTCCAACTTTTATCCATTATTTTCAGAAGCCAAGCTAATTTATTTCCGGCTTAGCACTATGGAACTACCTGGAAATACCATGAAACTAGATTTTTCTTGAGATGCTGCAATTCTGTCAGTCTTGTAGTTAGATTGCAAGTATGCCAGATGGTCTTGCAAGATGAATGGTTGAATGGATTGCAACGCTATACTTGTTGTCTTATTGATTTTCATACCCTTCCCCTACACATCTCATGGATACCCCTACTATTCATTTATAATTAATTACTGTTTTGTTGGCATACAATCATATTAGATGACAGGCATGATAGAAGTCTCACTAAATAACATTTTGGGCCTCAAATTAGTTACCAAGAAAAGTAAATAACCAGTGTGGTGGCCAATCTTATATCAGTAATGATCAGAAGTAAAGAGTAGCAACAGTAATAACCAAAACACCTACCTAGATCTTTTCATTCTAATAATAAGCATTATTAGTTCATTTTAATAATAATCCTAAATCTTTTCATTCTAACAATAATCAAGTAGCTAATCCCTTACCACTACAGAGTTAGGATAGCAGAAGAACCATGTCAAAACAAATCTAATGGAATTCCCTCTGTCTGTGAAGTCCTTGGTTTGCTTTCTGAATTTGCTTGTTTGTTTGCAGATGTTTCATTACCCAACTAATGATGTTATCTAGTTAAGTAGAAACATCTATAAGCAACCATGTTCAGAACACACCACAGACTCCACAAGTTTAATCCTGAGCTACATATATTCTTTTGTATTGGTCCCCTATGTCTTTCAGGAAATTAATGAGTTACTCCTGAAAGAGGAGACCAAAATTCCCCTCTCTTAATGCTATGTGCACATTAAGAAGTGCAGTGGCGCAAGTGGTTAAGACACTCGGCTTGCCGGCTGAAAGGTCAGTGGCTGAGTTCAAGACCTGGCTTTATGTGCAGCAGAGTAAGCTCCTGTTATTCTACCTCAGCTCCTGCCAACCTAGCAGTTTGAAAGCATGCAAATGCAAGTAGCTAAATAGGTACTGCCTACTCTGGTGGGAAAGGTAAAAGCGTCTGTGTGTCTTGAGTGTCTAGTCATGCTGGCCACATGACCATGGAAGTGTCCTCTAACAAACGTTACAAGGATTCATGCTGCCCTGCTGTAAATTCTTCAGCTTGGAAACAGAGATGAGCACCTCACCCTAGAGTCAGTCACAACTGGCAGGGTAACCTTTACCTTTACCTAATGCTGTGTGCACCATTCTCTTCATCCTCACTCAAGGCTTAGCTTGCTTGAATGAATGGAATGCCTATACAAAGTTTCCAAGACACTCCTGAAGCTACAAAGAGTAAAACTGGCAGTGATGTATGTGGTATTCAGTACATGGCATTGATATCCATCACATTTGATGTCATTAGCAGCCCAGTATTCTATCTCCTCCACACTACTGTAACACCTGCAGCAGCTTAGAGAATTTACAGCATATTCACCCCGATACGTGTTTGAATGTAATACTGCCCTCCTTGTCCTAAAACAGGGGGATCTTAACCTGAGTTTTAAGCTAGCTTTCAGGGAGGGTGTTAATTGGGATGTGCAAATTACAGTTGAAATAAATTCTAACTTTATTTTTTATTAATTTCTAACTGAAATTTAGTTTTTCATTCAATAATATATGGAGGATATTAAGTAATTTATGGTGTTTAGAACTGTACGATTGTCTGTTAATTTTAATAACTCTTATCTAAAATTATTGTACCCTAAAAAAGGGTAATCTCTTGTTATTGATGTAATGGATCAATAAAGCACATATATTACCTAATTGTAATTTTTTAATATTTTTATAACTGTATTTGAGCACCATTGACATCTTTTCTAATACAATTTATACCTACGTATTTTATTTTATACATTTAAATATATTTTTTGAAAAGAGATCCACATGTTTCACTTGTCCATGGCAGAAAACATGAAAAACCATTGGCCTAAAATATAAGGCATATTTCCCAGTCACTTTATAAAAACATTGTATCCCATATAACTCTTATTCTCTTGACAGAAAAGTTTCAACATCAGTAATATGCAGATATTAATAAATCAGTGAAAAATAAGAGAAACCCAACATTGAACATTAATATGGGAAAAGAAATGGTTGTAGACAATTATTTCTGTCTCTAACATCTCTAACATCTGAAAAATCTATAAGGAGTTCAGGATTTGGCTTTAGTATGAAATTTAAGTACAAAAATCATGGTTTAACTTGGTGTTAGCTTCTAGAGTAATGGTATGCAACTACAATATGCAAACAGGGTTGTATTTCCATATTTGTGTGTGTATATATATATAAACGTATTATAAATACTATGTATATTGTCAGATTGTTCCTAAACATTGGATATCTGCTATCTTCTTTTGTGTGATAGTTTAACTCTTTGTAGATATAGTGGTTTCTCATTTTATGAGACTATAAACCTTATTAATTGAACTGTCATGCTGTCCTTCATTTATGCGAAAATCAGATTTGTAGAATTTACCATTCAGTTAAATGATGTTTGATGTTTTGATTAATTTATAATCAACATGGACATGAAAATGTAACCTCAGCACATGGTACAACATCTTTGTCAGCTCTTTTGAAGCTAATATACATTAGGATGATATATATTATATATGATCCTAATGTATATTATATTATTATAGTCATATGTGATTTTGTTTCATCACTGGTTTTATGAATAATTGGAATCTGTAGGTAGTATTCAGTTAAAATGGAGTTGTAGAATTACAAATTTCCACTAGTGGGAAAAATGGGACTAAGACACCACTAAATACATTAATCTAGGAGTAAATCCCATTAAATTTATGTAGAGAAATGTATTGTCAGTATCTACAAATGCTCATATTTTGATTTTGAATGAAAAGAAAAGAAAATGAACTTTTACTTATTTATGTAGAATAAACTATAAATTATGTTTATATAGTACGACTCCTTTTATTCAAGGCTGAGACCTTGGCATCTGACTGAAACAGCATTGGTCATTTTGAAGATGATTGAGTATGTTTAGCTTCTTAATATAATTTGATACCATCAATAATTGTATCTATTTATTGTAGATTGATCAGAGATTAGAGGTATTATTTTCCAATGGTTTTGCTTACTCTTGAGTGGGCATTTCAAGT
>JANHZU010001433.1:274905-287424 GCA_032468055.1 Acrochordus granulatus | reverse complement strand
AGGGAGGGAGGGAAGGAAGGAAGGAAGGAAGGAAGGAAGGAAGGAAGGAAGGAAGGAAGGAAGGAAGGAAGGAAGGACCTTTTCCATAAAATTTTTAAAAATTTAAAATTTTCCATAATATTTTTAAAAAGGCTTAACTCAGAAGGCAGTCTGCTCACCATGCCTTGGAGTCATCACTCTGTACATTCCATATCCCATTTAATCTACATCACTAGCTCCATCTATACCCAGGAGGCAGCTGAAAATAGAAAATAATCTAGTGCATCAAAATATTTTCTGTTACTCTGGGCCACAGTCTCTTTTATTTTCCTGTAATATTAATTGCTTGACGTCTAATAAATTAAAATAATGTAGGTTAATTAATGAGTTAATTATCCAAGTAGTCTTTTGCTACTTTAAAAAAATAATCCCAGAATGTAAGCTTGGCATCTTCCTCTTCTGCTGAAAATCATTTGCAGACACAGAGACACAATCCAAATGCTGCAGTCTCAGATTTACTGCTGTGGAGTGGGAACTGCGGTGTTAAGGATATCTTGAAGTACTTGCAGCTTGTTTTCCAGTTCAGCTGAAGCTGCAGGGCTTTCTAATCACTATGATAAAATTACAGCTGATACTTAACCATAGCACATAATATGAAATGTAATATCATATTATAAAATCTGGCCATTCCCCCACTCCCTGAAGCTACTTACAGAATCATATTAAATCTTCTTTAGCAGAATTATATTATGTACAACGTAGACTGGAAACAGGCCTGCCATGGGAAGAAAATTAAAGAAGATGTACTCAGCCAAAAAGGCGAGGTTTGTACTGTCACAGATCTCCAAGGCTACTGATTACATAAGCAATATTTCTCTGATTTTTGTACTAATGGACTGGGAGCATGTTTGCCTTTACTGGTGATGCATCAATAAGCAAGATCCAATCACATAGATCAAGTGTGACAGCACAGCTCAAGAAAGACCAATACTGTTGATTTTTTGACAAATAACATGACATTATTTCAAATTTCTCTGATGGAGGTAGATGATCAAACTGCTTCTGAGAGTTCTAGTCTGGTATCCTACTGACAGCATTCTTGGGAATCCAGGGAACTGCAGGGAATTCCTTGACAGTGACAAGTTAAAGAAACTGGCCTTTTCAAAATCCCAAGGGTGCATGGAAAGGATGCATCAATTAATTTGTCTTACTCTCTTTCTGAGTTGATTTAGGACATCACAGGAGAGATATCCTGACTTGGGAACTCTCCACACATCCTGTGAAAGGTTAACTTTGCAGAGATTCATATTATATCGCCCTGAGAACAATAAACTGGTAATTTTGAGAATCAAACAATTATACACATCCTCCTCCCTCCCTGGTGCATTAGAAGAAAAAATCTAAACTGTTGCTTGACTGATACTGTTATTGCTGGAGAAGTAGTGAATAAATGGTTCGGTTTGAATGTAAATTCTTACAACAGTTGTATAAAACTATACATTCCTTTCAGTCTATTCTAGCCGATGACAGTATGGTTAGACCATTGAAGAAAATATGGATATCTAAATGTAATTCACCATTTGAAACATTGAAGAAATGTTATCACAATGGGCATAGCTGTGAAGGTCCAATACCTATCTTTCCTGGGTATACATTGTTGAACACTTAGCACAGGGGAAGAGATAAACAAGACAGGTAAAATGGATATACCACTGAACCTGAAAAGTCTGCTGTGAGATTTCAAATTGGCTTGAGCTCTAGTTATATCCAAAATGTTTCTTTAGCTTTTATTCTTAAATTCTAAGTGATAATTTCCATAAATAAATGATGCTTAATTTTTTTTGTCCTTTTAAACTTACCTTTCATGTTCTGTGTTGCAAGTTTTGGAAATGAGTAGATTCCTTTATATCTTGATTATTATTGGTTTAAGAGTATAAAGGATAGGTGGAAAAATCCACTTGAACAGCTTTATCAGGGTAGCACGAGCAAATTTTTCTTCCTAAATCAGATCAGGTTAATAATACTGAACAGAGCAGAAAAGAAAAACATAAATCTAGTCGGCTCAATTTTTTCATACATGGCTTTTATTGGTAAATAATTTTAAAAGTAAATTATTTTACCAATACTCGCTTGATTTTAAAACAGCCAGTAAATGACAGAATTTTCTGACATTTTCTTTGAAGCTTCTTTAAAACACGCAGGAAATGTCAGAATTAACATCCCTTTGCAATAAATATTTATGTATACAAATAAATTTGTCGAGTGTTGTGTAATATTATTCTTGTATTTCAGATATGGAAGACATCATGCACAAACATAAGAACTAAAGACATTCTAAATTGGGCAAACTCTTAAAACAAACAGGCATATAGAAGTAGAGGAAGCCTTTTAAAAGCTCAGGGAAACTTTGCATGTTCAGAAGTTAGAGAATGCTGACTAATCATTTGAGAAATTATGGATACCATATTAGAAATGCAATGAAATTATTCCATCCTGTAACAATTTGTTGCTGGCCTTATATAAAACACCAAACAGGGTCCATATTTGGACATTTGAAATAAAATGATTCATTTCATCAGAACAATGTGCTGTACAGTTACTGTCTGATTATTTTTAGGAAGCTATTTAAAACATTTAAGGATGCTTTTGCAGAAACAAAGAAAGCTTTTCCATACTCATGAACAGTACTATCTTAATTCTTACTATGATTTGAGTGGATTCGGCTTAATGAGATGTGTGAATCAAGCCATTATTGTTTGAGAATGATAATTTGTGATCAACCTTATGAATTAGAGCAATATATCTTGTTTATTTTTTTTTCAAAATGAGCTCTCCTCCATTAGAACATTTTCCCATGTTTTTAGATAGGTTATAGTGCTTTAAAGAACAATCCAAATTTTAGACAAAAATGAAACCACATCTAAAAACATCAGCTCAAACAGCTAAATGAAGAAATAGCAGAAAGTAGTCATGACTTAGAGCAGTGTGCGAAGCCAGCTTGTATTTTCTCCTGCCAGATGTGTAAATCCTGCCATTGATTCAGATCAGTATCCCATCTGGCTCAATCTTCCCTGTAGAGAATGAGAGTACTTTTTTGAGGGTCTTTCCTAGACCAACATGAAGATCATAAGAATTACATCTGAATCTTTTTATATCCAAGTGTCTCAGGATCTCCTAAGAGGTATTTCAAAGCTGACACTAGTATTAAGCTTCTTCAAATTGTAATCTGATCTGAGAATAATTAGTTCCTAACTCCGTCTAATAATCATCCCAATTAACCTCCTTTCCCCTAAAATTCTTCTCTTTTTTCCAATCAAGGTGCTGAACTCTCCATCTAATCTTCCAACTTAACTCCCTTCATTTCAACCTCAGTTAATTAGCTGGCATATCTACTAGCCATGATCTATCAATGTTAGTAACCAAGTGCAGGAAACCTCTCCCCTTCATTTATCCTTCTGACTCTGCAATGCTCAAAAGGCCCAAAATAACCTGGAAATTTCAAGATCTTTGTTGCAGTGATATTTTGGGGGATTAATTGTGGCCCTAAAATCTGGTGCAACCTATCAAAAGTTATAGACAAGAAATCAGGAGACAATCTGCCTCCATCCCTTTCCCAAAGTTTGTTGTTTCCATTGTCAAAGATTCATTACAGGTTTTGCAGCATGACTTGGTATCACTGAAAAGAAGGTGAGAAAATAGTAAAATAGGGAACTAAACCAAATTCAGACTGACTTGTCCATCAGATAACTTATTTAACAGATCATCCACAGACATTGGAAATTGCTTGCACATTGGCTCTAAATTTGCTCCATTGTGGCATTTGCAAATCTCTTAGAAAACAGAAAAACAGATTAAGACAGGGAGTAGTGAACATCAGCTCAATGCAATAGAAGTTATTACTGCTGTGTGCTCAAAGAATGTTTGAAGTTCTACAAAAAAAAGGCCTTAGATGCTAAAAAGGAATAATAAAAAATAATTCTGTTAGGAGCTTTTGAAGAAGATTTTAAACGATTCTTGCAATATTTAACAAGCTAATATTTATTGGCATACATGTAAATAATTGCAGGCAGTCTAAACAACAAAAAGTAATCAAATCTTATCCTTACCATGCTTAATAATGAACAAGGTGCCAATAACTCACATTCTTGTAACCTGGTTTAGTTATCATCATATGAAACAATAAATTTCATTTTTTTAGTATACATGACAATTGCAGTACAGATGCTAAGATGCAAGACAAACTGAAATCAATACTCTCCAATCTGTGCATGAATTTTGTCAACTTTCAATTATTATCTTGCTTGTGGGGAAGATCAAAGAATAATTGAAGTTCCTGGTCTTCATGTCACAGAAAGAGCAGACAATACCAATTGCAAAGAGAGATAATTCCAGATATAATGTGCTTAATCTATCTGCTTTTGATGAACAGAAATTGGCTGCAGAAGGCCTATCCTTAATAAGGACTCTTTAAAGGAGAAAAAGAAAGAATGAGAGGGAAGGAAGGAAACAAACTTACAGAGAAAAATGCTACCAATACAATCCATCTTGGTTCTACTCAGGAAGTCCCATTGCCTTCATTTGCACACTATCTCCATGAAAATGTGCACAATATTTTGAATTAAGTTCTGCTCTAAGACCAATTTCTTAAACAATCTGGTTTGGATTTGAACTAGGTGTTAAATTTAATTATATTAATAAATACAGATTTGTTAGCATTACAGGGATACAGCATTTTTTTTATAAATAATGGTTTGTTGATCAGTTTCACTATTTCACTTCATTAATTAAAAAACCTAAAAGCAGCTAGCAGGCAAAAGATATTGTACTTTATATTTTATACTTACAAGTATATGAACAGAAGAGAATGTACTAAACATTCATAGTTCTCTAGATTTTGCAATGTGTTTTTGTCAACAATTTTAAATATTAAAGAAAATACTAATGTCAAATGTCTATATTCATGAAAATATTGTATTAAATGTATTAAATTATGCAATAGCCTCTGCAAAAACTGCCTATGTTGGGTGAAATTAAAAACAGAAATGCATATGTTTGGAGGAATATGCACTAAAATGTATACAGTTTAAGTACACCCTTTTTTCTTTTTTAATTCAATGAGCAGAATCTGACATATTTGCAAAACAGAAAAACTAAGAAAATCCAAGTTGATATATTGGCAAAAGGAACAATCTTGAGAAACCAAAACAAACAGATTTGCCAATTCCTCAACTACAGAAGCTTAGAACACCACCTAAAAGGCTCTTCTGATTTTTAAAAGAATTTTATGTGGTGAATTGAACTTCATATAGGATATTGTAAACCTTCATTGAAGTAACAAAATTTGGAGAATTCCATCAAGAAGGAATACTTATTTATATATTTTCTTAATCTCTAATTATTTCTCTCAATTACTGCTTTGCTTCATAATAGTGGTTCACATTCCCCACTCAGGAACTGGAAAGGGAGGGAGGTGATTATATACTTCTCCAATTAACAAATGACTCTGAGCCAATGACATCCACAAGAACAAAGACCGTCATCAAAATGAGGAAAGCAACATTACACTGTAAACTCAATCTCATTCATGCACATATGCAACAATACATAGCCAAGAATGGGAGAGACTTATGTCAGAATGATACAATATTTCTTTTATAGATTGCTTTAGCTTTGTCTCTGCCCTGCCCTAGTCTAGGCTGCTCACATACCTCATTCAGTAAGCAGGTTTTTAAAATAACAGACTAAAAACATAATAGTAGTAATTGAAAACTATCAAAATCAACAGGCATTCACTACAAGAAATGAATGAATACCATTGACTACACTCCAAAGAGATTCCAAAGTGTGTCTGAACTCTCTCTCAATAAAAAAAGTGACTGCACTAAACAAAACTTCAAAGAACTAAAAAGTTTTAATTTCTTGTGATTATCAAAACTCTTTTTCCCCCCACTTCAATACAATTAAAAAAGATTTTCCTATGAAGACAGTCTAGCTCAATATATAATTTAATTGGAATGTGGCAAAAATACAATAAATGAATTCCTCACTTGCAAACAAAATAAAACAGATCACAGTTACACATACAAGCAAACAGTAGTTAAAACTCAAGGGTGCATGAGAAGGGAAAATCAAGTAACTGCATTGGTCATTGATTTTAATGCAGATCCATTAATGCTTGGTCCGTCATTATTATAGGACCACCTACTGTTTCTTGAATGGAGGAAAATGATCCCCATATCCTTCTACTCTTAAGCCATTGTACATGAACTCTCCACCCATGTTTTCTAGCTTTGTACTGTTTTTTAAGAACCATCTGAAGCCCTTCAGAGTGGAGAGTCTCCAGAACCTCATTTCAATTTAGTTATAGATGCACCTGCAATTGGCTGCAGAGCTTGGCACTCTCCTTTCCTCAAGTGACTGATCACAATCCTGTTGGGTACTGGAGGTGAGAGGTAACTGCTACATGCTTTGTCCCCTCTAGAGCCTGATAATTTCACCCTGGACTGCCAGCTGCCATCTTCTCCATTTTTAAAAAAAATGGGACTAGAGAGGAAGGAACAATTCCTAAATGATAAAGACTGGTCCACATAGAAGCCAATCAATGAGGCTTGCCTCCCTGCCCAGATAGGAATGGCAAGAAACAGGAAAACAACCAATGAAATCTTGCAGTTACTATAGTGTGGCACATTGGCTTGACCTTGTTGTCAATCCATTGCACTCCAACTGGAATTTCTAAAGTTGGCTTAAGAAACAGCAAACAACTTAGGTTGCAATGTGGAATTGCTTTTACATTACTTTGTGGATAGGAAAGAAAAAGTTAAACTTTCCCCCAGACCTCCTTTTTGAAGCTCGAAAATTCATTACTTGTTCATGTTAAAATTCCAATGGAACTTATTTTAAAGGGAAAAAAAATGCAAACGTTGTGTGGATAGGTGGATTTCCTGAAAATAGGAGTGCAGATGGGAGGACAAGGTTCCTTTTATATTTATAGTCTTGATCTGGACCAGGGTAGAGTGTGCACATTCTACAGCAAACAAATCCCAAAAGTGCATCTGTTCTGCAATCTAACATATTGTATACTTTATCATAGGAAATAGAAATTCAGGAATAAGAAGAGGGATAAATATTGCAATATATATTTTGGATAGTCTTTGGGAAATGGTGGTTGATTATATGGAACTGAATATTATTAATCAGTTATTTATTGCTATATATTGTACACTTGCTTTTTGTTTATTAAACTGTACTGTGTTTTTCTGTTATTAGGGTTAACAGTTGCTATGTACATTTTGTATTTTATATTGTTGCAAGCCACCTAAGTAAAGTAAAGCTTTGGTGACTTCTGATGATCCTACATGATTATATAGTTTTAAATTCATAACGTCAGAACAAATAGATTGAACCTACAGAACCCTTCTGCATGCTAAACTTCATTTTATTCAATAGGCTTATTTCAGTGCATTTGTATAGGATTTCACTGGAAGTTATAAAGTATTCTGGCAGAAAGTTGAACTAATTTCAGTTTGTTAGCCAACCAGAAGCAGCACTTTAAAAAGCATTGCAATAGAATAAAATCCATGAAACACAAATGCAGGCAAAAATTCTTACCTTACATTTTGGGGTTTGGGACAGTTTTAGCGGGGCCAGTGGCACCAGGACACCTATCTTTCCATCTTCTCAGACTCAGTATTATGCTGTACAAGTATGAAGGAGCCATTCACATTTTCTTTGGTAGACAGGACAGGAAGAGGAAAAGAAGAAACATTCATGACATATAATGGTATAGACCTTACAGCCATTTAACCTTCATAACTAGAGTGTAGTAATGAATTGTGGTAAATGAAGATTACACAATGTGTGACAAATTTAAGTCAGAATGACACAGAGTGATAGTCCATTCTTAAGAAACAGATAATCTAAACAAGAATAAATGCACTCTATTAAATAATAGAGATAAATTAAGATTTATATATGTTGAAAAAGTCTGATTTTTTTACTGTGTTTGCTTCTAAGGAGAGTTGTCAGAATCACAGAAGAAAAAGCCAAAGGGAGGAGTTAATAATTGATTAGGACAAGTGCAGTAGACAAATTAGAGGAAGGGTGAAACTATCCTAAATGCTATCCTGACAAGTTCAACATGTCTTCTTTCACACATACAGAATGGGCTGATCCAGGCTTAGTGCTATATTCTATGATGCAAGTGGTCTTGGGGAGAACTTTACCAACCGAGCTGATGAACTTGCAGCTCAGTTGCTGTTCTACTGAAAAAGCTTAGAAAATAATATGGTAACATTTCTTATGTTTTCATATCTTGTATGAAGAAATCAGGTGGAAAAAATGCATATGTGAACCTGGAATTGAGTCCTTACTATACTGTATAAGAAAAGCAGTCTTAAATATGGAAGCAAACCACAGGCTGAAAAATCCACCAGCAGTGCAAACAGCAGCAAATGAAAAGTTTTAGGCACTCTTCACACTGGTTTCTTAGCAGAGCCATTTCAGGCTTCTCAAGAGGCTGAAGGTAGTGATGATTTATAGGTGGTAAGCTTCAATTTGGGAGGCCATCAGCACCTTTTTTGATCTAGACTCCTACAGATTTGTTTCCTATGTACTCAGTGAGTAATGAGTGATTTGCTATTGATTTGTCCACAGGCAGAAGAAAAGTGGATTGGTACTGTAACTCCAAAGTGAATGGGAATTTCAGATGCATGCTAAAAGAAAGCAAAACCACCAAGAGGGAAACATTTACAGCTTTTCTAATCTATTTTAACTCTTATCCTCAATTTCTTCTCCCAGCAACATGAGTCAGGAAAGCTTTAAGAATTTCAGCTTCTACAAAGTATCCATCTAGTACTTCCTTTTGCATATTTCATGTGCCAATTAATTGGAGCATCAGGCTGAAATATATATAAGGACTCAACATTAAGGATACTAATTTGTTTCAAGTTCAACCACGTAAATCCTTGTGTAAAGGGATACTTACAGTCATGTGAAAAAGAAAGTATAACCTTTTTGAGTTCTATGTTTTTACATATCAGGACATAGTACAAATCATCTAGTCCTTAGCAGTTCTTAAACGTAGGTCAATACAACCTCAGATAAACAACATCACATGACATATTACACTATGTCATCATTTATTTTACAAAAAGAGAGCCAAAAGGGAGAAGCCATGTGTGAAAAACTAAGTACATCTTATGATTCAATATCTTCTAGAACTGCTTTAGCAGCAATAATTTGAAGTAATAGTTTTCTGTACAACTTTGTCAGTCTCTCACATGGTTGTGGAGGAAATTTGGCCCACTCTTCTTTACAACGTTGCTTCAGTTCATTGAGGTTTATGAGCATTTGTTTATGTACAGATCTCTTGAGGTCTTGCCACAGCATTTCAATCAAGTTGAGGTCTAGACTTTGACTGGCTCATTGCAACATCTTGATTCTTTTCTTTTTCAGCCATTCTATTGGAAGTTGCTGGTGTACTTGGGATCATTGTCTTGTTGCATGACCCAATGTCAGCCACGCTTTAACTGTTGGACAGATGGCCTCACCTTTGACTCTAGAATATTTTGGCACACAGAGATGTTCAAGCTCAGCTCAATAACTGGAAGGTGCCCAGGTCCTGTGGCAGCAAAACAAGCTCAAATCATCACCCTTCCACCACCATGCTTGACAGTTGATATGTTTGTATTAATATGCTGTGTTTGGTTTTTGCCAAATGTGGCACTTGCATTGTGGCCAAACGTCACCACTTTGGTCTTGTCTTTCCAAAGGACAGTGTTCCACAAGTCTTGTGATTTGTTCAGATGCAACTTTGCAAACCCAAGAATGCTGCCATGTTCCTTTTAGAGAGAAGAGGCTTTCTCCCGGCAACCCTTCCAAATACACCATATTTGTTCAGTCTTTTTCTAATTGTTTTATTATGAACTTTAACATTTAACATGCTAACTGAGGCCTGTAGAGTCTGAGATGTAAGTCTTGGATTTTTTGCAATTTCTATGAGCATTTCATGATCTGACCTTGGGATGAATTTGCTGGGACATCCACTCCTGGGAAGTCTTGAATGTTTTCCACTTATGAATATTCTTCCTCACTGTAGAATGATGGACTTCAAATTGTTTGGAAATGGCCTTATAACCCTTCCCAGACTGATAGCAGCAACAATTGCTTCTCTAAGATCATTGCTGATATCTTTACTCTTTGGCATTGTGTTAACACATACCTCAACACTCCTAAAATGTTGGCTTTTCTAGAGGTAGTCACACTTGCTGATGATCACTTGATTAGCAGCACCTGGATGCTTCTTAGCCTCTTCATACCTATGGCAGCAGTAAGGGTGTACTTAGCTTTTCACACCTGGCTTCTCCATTTTGGCTTTCTTTTTGTAAGATAAATGATGACATAATGTGATATGTCATGTGTTGTTGTTCATCTGAGGTTTTATTTACCTACTTTTAAGAACTGCCAAAGACCAGATGATTTTTACTATATCCTGATACATTAACCATAGAACTTGATTTTTCACATGACTGTAAATATAATGGCAACCAAATGCTCATTTTGGACAGAGAAAGGTCAAGAAAGTGCCACAACCCAAAAGGATCAGCTCTCAGATGACACAATAATTCCCTAGAAACACTTTTTTTAAGAGGCTGATGCTTCCTGAATTAATTGGAAAGGTTAGAGTTGTGAACTCCCATCCATTTCTAAGAAATATTTAGTAAGGCCTGAGTCTGTTTAATAAAACCTGGCAAACAATTTCATTAATTTAGATTAGTGCTACGTATAGCATATCTAGGTACTACCTTCATATATTTATGTACAACTCTGTGTTTACTATTCAGGGGTCTGATGGCACATAGCAATTGTGCCTCATATCTATAAGAATACTATCCAGTTACAAAGAAAGTACCCTGTTACACATGAACATCATGGTGTATGTATTTATACTTATGATATTACAAATAGCCAACCTATTTGAATTTAATGCTCCACTTGTGTGTATCAGAGGGCATTTCTACATAAGGAATGCTATCATGAAAGAAGTTCTAGGCTTCTGAATTGTCTTTATGCAATTATTGTTGAACTGCTGAGCTGATGTCTTTCTTTCTTTGTTTACTTTTTCATTTTTATTTTTTCTTTTAAATCCTGATGCCAGTTGATTACTGTTGAGGAAATCAAATCCTGTTGCCTTATCATTCTTTTTAGTATATGGGCTTCAAGTCCTGTAATGTAAATACTGGCCTGAGAGCTTTGCAGCTTCTTTCAGTCGCCCAAACAAGACTGGGTATGAAATTAACAAGTGTTTTAACATGCTTCCTGTTCTCTTCATCATGGTGATTTGGAATACATAGAATCAGGCTATTGTTAGTTTGTTTTTATTTCAGTCTCTTTTGCAATTAATAGGGTGAAAGACTTACTCTTTCAAGACTTGCAGATTCTTAGGGCAGGACAGTAACTTTTCTTCCTTGTTCTTAGTATTTCAGGTCAGCAAAACTGAAGACAGTGAAAGATTCCCTTCAAATATTTCTGACCATCTAGAGAGTGGGAATATGGAATGGCCAGAGTCACAACTAAAGTCACATTACCTTCAGATAGCTGCTGCTCATTTTCCAACCTTCACCTTTAAATATATGAAAAGGCATAAAAAAATTAACCAAATGAAACAAGAAACCTGAGAGTAAGTTTTATCACTTGGCTGAATGTTTGATAGTATATTGTTTACCAGGCAAGACATTTTGAAATTGAAATATAAAGATCATGCTGAGTTAATATGACACATTGCTGTGGAATATCTCAACAGGTTTAAATCAACTTCTTCTGATATTATATGAGTGTATTTTGAGCCTCAACTGAACAGTAACATTAAGACAAGACTAAATGTCCTAAAAATCTTCACTAAGAAGCAGTGCTGGATAAAAGACAGTTAATTATTTTCACAGATATTTATGACCTCAAAGTGTCTAAATAAAATGTAGCTTTTAAACTCTTATCCAAGTAAGCTCAATGATTTTAACTGGTCTTTTTTACTTTGTATTGATAATCTATAAAGAAAAACATACATAAGCACAATTTGTCTTACCATGGGCAATACCACAGATGTAATTTCTAAATGGAAATAACACCTTGCAAACTAATGATAAACTCACTTTTTGCAGGCAGAGTCACCTTCAGAGACAGAGAAAAAATGTTCCAGAAATGAGAACTAAGGTTGTACTGCAGATTGGAAAAGGAAAAAATGAGACATACACATGGCACTGCCCAGAACAGTTGTCAGTAGCCTTTAAATCTTGGGATCTCAAGTGAGTACAGAAAAGACATGGCTTCTTTGGGTCGTCAATAGATAGAATCTGATCACTTCTGCATGTTTCCCATCATCTTTTCCTTTTCAAATCCATATCACTTCAAATTCAATTAATAACCCTACTGAGCAGCCATCTGAAAGAAAGAAAGGCCCTGACTCGGCGCCTGGAGGCTGTTCAGGGCTGGATGGGGAACAACAGACTTTGGTTGAACCCTGGCAAGATGGAGTGGCTTTGGGTG
>JANHZU010001433.1:242070-255504 GCA_032468055.1 Acrochordus granulatus | reverse complement strand
ATGCAGTCAGTAGAACAGGAATATAGTAAAGTGTAGAATTAGAATCACGATCTATTTATAAGTATGGATACTAAGAAGTACCTTAGACAGTACTTCTGGATTAATTTAGATTTCTTTGCACTTTGTGTCCTTTCATATAGCATGAGTCAGGTATTCAGCTGAATGATGGCACAAGAAAAAAACAGTCCCTGTGTCTGGTTGTTTTGGTATGAAATGCCCTATAGATGTTGTCCAGAGGGAAGAGCTTCAAACAGATTATGTCCAGGGTGAGAGGGGTCTTCAGATATCTTCTCCACCCTTCTCTTGACCCTCTCAATTTACAGATCCTCCATGGAGAGCAAGCTAGCTGCAGTTATTCTTTCTGAAGTCCTGGCTGTTCGTTGGAATCTGTACCTGTCCTACATAGGTGATGCACTGAACCAGACAATTATAGATGTACAAAGGACAGATTCAATGATTCCTCTGTAGAACTGTATCAGCAGCTTTTCAGACAGGTTAAACTACTAGAGTTGATGCAAAAAGTACATCCTCTAGTGTGCCTTCTTGATTATAGTGTTGTTAGTTATCCATTTCAAGTCTTGTGAGATTATAGAACCCAGAAATTTGAAGGACTGTACTGCTGATACCATGTTGCTGAGTATGGTAAAAGGTGGTAAAATAGGAGGTCTCTTCCTAAAATCCACTGTCATCTCCACAGTTTTGAGCACTTTCAGCTCTAAGTTGCTTTAACTGCACCACAGGGCCAGCTTACACAGGGCCAGGTTACATGATCTGAATGTAGAAAAGCCAGTGTAAAAGCCACTAAATCTTTTGATGAAGAATCAGAGAAAGAAGAAAATGGCTACAAAGATGATAATAATTATGAAGAAAGCTAAAAACACTTTGTCAATAAGAAAAGGAAGGACTGGGCAAGTTTATGGCCAGCAATCATTTGAAAAAATAAGTAATGTTACAATATGCCTAATATGAAGTTGTTAGGAGATGTAGCAGTCAACTTTCCCACCAAATTAAAATAAGCTGATAAAAGAAAAGGACTATTTACTTAAATAAATAAATTCCTGGGAAAGGGGATGTCCTGTTTTGCCGCACCCTAATTCCAGGCACAGAAGCATTGTCCCATCCACAGTAGGTGTGGCAGTATAACTACCTGCCTGCATATTTACTTAACTCTTTCTTAAGTACACCCAGATATCCTAGAAATTAAGCAAAGGAGATATGTGGGTAGAGATCCCAAGGAGGGTTCTCAACAATTGTTTCTCAATCTTGGAAAGTTTAAGGTATCTGGACTTCAATTCCCAGAATCCCCCAGCCAGCATTTAAACATCTTAAAGTTGCCAAGGCTGAGAAACAATATTAAGAACATCTACCAAGAGTTTTGTCAGTATAATGAAATCATTCCAATGTAAACTGCTTGACAAAAACAACATGTAGCCATTCCACCTCATTATCTTAAGTGACTGTTGTCCCTTCGTTATACACATACTGAAACCAAACCTTCGATTTGTTTGATAATGTGCACCAAGTTTTTTAAAAAGCTTATTCTATATTTTTACTGGTTCCACTCCTCAACCATTTGCAATCATGCCTTCTGCTGATATCTTGCAGAGTAAAAGAAACAAAACAAAAAAACCCTTTTTCCTCTTCTTCTCAAAATGTGGATGTGCCTCCAATAATTTAAAAAATAGATGGTGATAAGTTGAAAATGTCAGGTAATTGGCAGACAGATAGAAAGTTAAACTGTGTCCTCACTGAAGCAAATTAACCAGCAGCTGCCAGTGGAGGCCCCAAGGTCATCTGAATGTCAGAATCAAGTAAAGGCCAATCATTCAGAAGGGGTTCTTTGCTGATATTTGCCCTCCCTGGTCATTTTCCGATCTCCCAGGAACTGCCCTGAACTACTGCCAACATATGTTCATTTCTAAAAATTACACAGATTGTGATTTATTACCCCTCAAGCTGCAAAAATCCATTGTGAATTAAATCAGCCCTTTGTTTAAATTGCTACTCTAGAATACGTATCATATCATCATAAATGACATTGAAGTTATAATCTACAGTAGTCTGCCTCAGACACTGATAAGGCTTCACCTAGGGACGATCAATACTTACTATTCATTTTTGAAATTATCTTCACATTGATCCCTGAACAAGCGCCAGCCACACAGAGGCACAGTGGCTTTAATACAATAATTATATAAAGGTTTACAGGCTCATCCTCCCAGCCAATAAAAGCTGTCAGCTGGCAGGGACAGTTACAGTCCCATAATCCATCAAAATGCTATTCTCTGACCTATGGGCTTCGGTAGTCCTCAACAAGCACACTTTATAGTGGAGAACAACAAACAGAGACAAAAGCACCAGTGTGTGTATGAGTGGGTGGGTGAGTGGGTGAACACACACATAATTATGTAGTATTTCTTTATCCAAATAAATTGGCAAAAGTGAGATTTTTGGCTAAATAAATAACTGTGATGAATATTTAACCTTTTAACATATTTTAAGGTTAACATATCCTTCAAGATTGTATTGTACTTTATTTTGCAACTTCTTTTGATCTATTTACCACATTTACCTTACCATTTACGTGCAAAGTGTGATTTATTGTAATTCATCAATAGAGAATCCAAAGAAAGGTCATGGACATAATAATTTTGTGGCTTAACCATTCCTAATGCTGATGAAACATACTCTTGTGTTTCAACAGTGTCTTGTCTCTTCAGGGGGACTAAAATCAAGCCAGTGACTCAAGTGTTCATTGAACAGACCATCCGCTTTCCTAGGTTAACAATCATGAAGCAACAGTACTGGTCATTTCAGAGCAGGATGATATGAACACTTTATTCAGGAAGTTATATCAGCCAGGAATGAAACTGTAATTATTTTATAGTTTTATAATTAAAATGTAATAAAAATCAATTTCAAATATGCATTACTGTTTAGAAAAGAGAAGAGGAACTTCAGCCTAAGAGGAATTTGAGTAGGGGGTGCTCACTGATGGAGTAATCAATCTTCTACTTTGATTCCTATTTGAATGCTCAGAAAGCTCAGCCATTCAGCTCATCCACTAAGGAAAGGATATAAAGCAAGGTGATCAAGACCTCCCTTAAAAGGGCAGAAATTCACTAAGCATCTTATCTTTCCTCAGTTGTTTGCTAAACTAAGATGCTGCCAGAAGAGTGATTGACAGCATTGTTTTCCATCAGGCAACTTAGGGCTAGATAGCAGCATTGCCCCTGCCAGGGTGCAGTTTCAGGAGGAATCATAGACCCTAAATATCTCTGCACAGTCTTAATTTCCTCCTTTCATATATAAATAAATAAGATAAATAAACAGAGCATCTTTCTTCTTTTCTTAGAGCTGCTACATAATGGAATCAACACCCTCTTTTCCCTCTAAACCTCCTGTTCTTTCTTCCTTCTTTCCAATTGAAAAGGTAATAATAACAAGTAATAAAACTTGTTAATGCGTTATTTTAAAAATCATTCTTTTAAAACGTGAATTCTTTAAATTCTAGCATTCGGAAAAGCTAAGAGAGCAAGGATAGAATGTTGTTCCACAATAGGATACTCATTTCTGAATGCTTTAAAAAAAAGGACTTGGTGTTGCAGTTACTAAAGCCCCTGTCAATGAAGATTCTCAGTCATCCAGGCAAAATTGTCTGGAGGCTGAGCCATGGCAACTGGACTTCTTTTCTTTTTGGTTCGAGACATTTTGCTGCTAATTCCAAGAAGCTGCTTGGATAAGCAGTGAAATGTCTTGAACCAAAACAAAAAGAAGTCCAGTTGCCATGACTCAGTCTCCATACTAAAGCCCCTGTTGCCAGGAAAGGGAAGGTAATGAATTGTGTGGGTCTTGACACATTGTGGTAAGGCCTTAATTGGGACTAGAACAATAATCTTCCTGATTTCTAACCACAACAGCAAGAAGAATTACCAAATTATTACATATTATTCACCAACCAGGTGTGGCGGGGAGAGTCCAGGCATATCTTCAAATGATCCAGATATATTACCTATCCATGTTCCAGTAAATGAGTTCCTCTGCCCTTTAAGGGTTTTTTTATTTTTGCTAATTGTGCCATGAAGTTGACATTGAATTTGAGGAGCCAAACAGATAGACCTTCTCCAGGATGATCAGTCTCCAATGTGAACTTTCTGGACTTCCAACAGTGTACCCATCACCATTCTAATTGACTCAATCCAATTTTGCTACCAGTTGTCTGTACTTATCTTTCCTTTTCTATCTTTCCCAGAATTATGGACTCCTTAAGGCAGCTGTGTCTTCGTAGGGTATCTAAAATGGAACCTAAGCATTTGAGTTGTAACCGTTAGAAAGCATCAGACCCTCCTAGTGGCTTTTTGGATCATTCAAGGTCACTTTAGCATTTCAACAAAATGCTAAGAGGACACAGTTCTATTTAGATGAACTATTGACATCCCTCTAAATGACTTGGGAAATAGACACTATGAGCACCAAGTTGCAACAGTGCATTCGTACTAACTGTAGGAGAAATGTCTTTGGTTGGCAGGACATTGGGGATCCATTTTGACTCCCCTTCCATTGTTAACAAATGGAATGAGATTGTTTTGTGAGATCACCAAATTATTTGTGATGTAGAGATAACTAGAGATAATATCCAATTGTTTAAGGATCCAAAAAAATACCTTCACCCAACTCATTATGTCATTTGTAGGAGTCAGCTGTGAAGCTATTGTTCCTCTTTTACAGGTAGGAGTGAACATTTTTATCCAGAAGTGCTACATATCTAATCTTTGTCTATGGCAACCTCAAAGTTCCTTTCATGTTTACTCCTTCCTTAAAGATCAGACTCTTACATGCAACAAGTATAATTAATCCTAAATAACTGTGTGTCTTTTTATGTTATTATTTTTTATCAATTATATCTAAAAAATTCCAGGATCATAAGCCAACTTAGATATTTCCTCTTAATGTTACAGATATTATAAGTATAGGGGGAATGCCTTTTAATCTGTTCAGTTTAAAGTTTAATAGTCCAGCACTTGGAATTATGCAGTTTAGCACTTCTCACTCACAGGAATGAACAACTACGTTAGAATTGTATTGTCTGACTGTCTGTCTATCTCTACAGTCTCCCTTTCAGTCTAAAAGTATATCCATCCATCCCTCCAATCTTGAGTTCATAAATTAGTTTATGAAGCCTGCTGTTACGCAGAGTGTGATCTGAATTTATGCACATTTCTTGGGTAAAAAGCAGCCACTGAAAATTTCAAAAGAGGTCAACTTTTGGGCTGAAGTACAAAGCTTAATCTTGAATGATGGCTTATATAACCCAGCTATCAGATCAACACAGAGCTAACTGGGCTGTGTCTATATGGATCCTGAAAAACACATTAAGATAAATTATATTTTGAAAACTTCCCTCCAGTGCATAACATAGCCACCAGGAAAGAGGCACAGATCTAGCATTTGAAAGCAAGTTGGTAGCAAACACCTGGGGAAGGGCAGAAACAGAAACAGACAAGCTGGTACCTCTCAAGACTTAATGATTTAACTGGACTTAAGAAAGAAGCTGTTTGTGATGTTTCTTTGATTCGGGTGCCTGCTGGCTTGATTTTCTTTGGATACACAGTTTACATATACGGGTTCAGATAGGCAGAGTCTAAATGACAGATTTCGTGTTTGTAATCAGAATGAAGTCACCAAAGCAAGTGGCAGAAAATTGGCTTCCCATCTCTCACCTTTTCAGGGAACTTGCATTAATTGAAGGAGGCAGTGTATGTCATAAATGTATTGCAAAGCAGATGGTTATTTTAAAATGCCAGGGAACAAATTATCCTTTGTCTTTTTGTTGTTATCTTTTGAAACATTTGTGAATATTGGGGTGAGATTAAAAGGGAACCTGGGGAAAAAGAATAGTTAATGGCATCTCTCTACTTTCTACTTTTCTTGTATCTGTGTTCTCCAAAATACCTTCATTTTTAACATGTACCATGTTTTTTTCTAGTTTGGGGCACTTTTTTTCAAAGCTATCAGGAAAATAATGTAACTTCTGACAATCAGCTATTTTCACAATAAACAGTTTGACCCCAAATTGTTTCATGTTCAGATATATCTCATTGTAACAAAGCAAAAGAATAGTAGAAATTGGTTTCCAGCCCACAACAGATGTAGGAAATTAAATTCAAGTAAATCAGAAAAACGGGAGACAAGACATGTGATGAGGCAGAAAAGTATTTTCAGCTAAACACAATAGACATTTAAAATGGAAGAGAAGGGGCAACATAAGATTCTGGCAATAACTAAACACTAAAGGGAAGTGCAAAAAAAAAACCTGAAGATGCTGGTAAATTGGGGAAGGGTCATTAAGTGAAAGATAGACAATTCTAAATCCTAGACTCAGTATCACAGAATGTTGATAAACCTGAATCACTTAAGAATGGGCCTTAGTATTCAAGATACAGAAAAACACAAATCTATCTTTTATTAGGTGACGGAACATGTTGCTTGAAATAAAAAACAAAGCAGAAAAAGAACATTCAGCATGGTATGCAGGCAAGCCTAATCTATCCAACCTATTTAGTGGACTCCTTCCATAAAAGAAACCCTATTTCTTTTATGGAAGAAGACCACTAAACCCTTTTTCTTTTATGGAAGGAGATCACTATTCTAGAAAGTCTTTAATATGGCTTCTGTCTTCATACTAGGGAAATTTTCTTCAGATTATGTTCAACATGGCTACCTTGTTATTTTTAAAGATTATATGGGGAAAAGTTTGGGAGAAAAAGCTTTATCTGTTCTCTGAGAGTTTTCTCCAGCATATATAAAACATGTTCCCTCTTGGAAACTAAAACTCTGGGCATCAGCAATAGCTGAATGCAATATGGAAATTCAACTGTCCCTCAATCTTAAAAGACTTAATTCAGGAAAAAGATATGGTGGTACATATACATACAAAGAAAAGCCACTATTGATTGAAATAAAGAAAATAATCATCAAACAAAAGATTGCATGGGAGAAAGAAGTTCTCGTGTCCTTTACAGCAGTGAACAAAAATTCAGTCAGAGCTGCCAGTATTAAAACTTCAGAACAATTCATGTATGTACAAAGTACCTGGTTTTATAATTCATGTTTTTTCACAATGTTCCATGACAGCTTCCTTGAAAGCTATTATGTACAAATTGGCCTCAGAAATGTTTCAATGTTATGCTTTGGTCTTTCTCTGTGTGTTTTTTAACGTTATTTGGGCTGGCGTTACTAAATTAGGAATACTCAGTGTGTGAATATCCAAATAAGCTGCATCTCTCACTGGCATTGCTTAACTGAGTCTGCTCAAGAAGTCCATGCATTTTTCACATGCAGATGTCAACAGACTTTGACATTCCTTAAAAGAGATCATTTAAGTAATGTTGGCATGGAGTACTGTTTATCTGGAATGATCATATAAGGAGCACTCAAAGCTAAGTAGCAACTGAAGAGGTCTTTCTTTCAACAATCTTAACTGTGCCTGAATTGATGGAATGAAAATTCTATCCCAATCTTATTTCCCTACAAGTTTAAAGATTGTTTTTATTTAGTAGTCCTACTCTAAGTATCTACAAAGATAAATTACATTATTAATTTTCATATGCAGATAAATACTGATATGAAGACACTTTCAAAGATGTAGTAAATGTGAAGAATCTGGACATCTCTAGATGTTGCATGATCCCTTATTATCCTTCATTAATTCTTTGGATGAAATCCAACGTTCAGGATTTCAAACAACATTCTTCATGCATAATGAGATATTTTACCTACACACTTCTGCTTATATCTGATGTATTTCTCCACTCTTTCAGATAGAAAGGATAGATTGAGTAGAAAACTGCAAGCTTTCTTAAATTTTGTAAAATCCATCAAAGAAAAGGATTAATTAAATGATATTCTAAAGCTGGATACAACTTTTAGGTGTTATCAAATAGTTCACAGTTGTCTGGACATTATTATGAATGGGTATGTTGTGGCTTTCCAATGAAGTAACACTGCATCACTCAAGATTTCCAGCAGCCAACCTATCCTGGCAAACAAAAATACTTGGCATATGTGTGTAACGTTTATATGGCTTAGAGTTACTGTCTTAGGCAATCTACTGACATGATCTACAAATCATTACATATTGAGATGTGTTATGTTGAATAGGTCTCAGGATGTCCACTGAGTCTCTCTGGAATTTTTTTTTATAACTGGTGAAGACTTTACAAGCTCTTTCTGTTCCCCACTTTTTGGCAAACATCATGTTATTTGATATATTCAGCCACATCCCTGTCATATTCATCAATATAGTCTTATTCTTTCTTTGCCTCTCTCCATCTCCAAATGTCAGTTTGAACTCATGAGCTGAACAAAAGTTCCACTTACAAAACTTGCTGTGCATGTCCGTTTGTCTCTGATGTTGAACTCTCTTCTGTGTGATTATACTTATCACACAACAATATGGTTTTTTTGATGAACTCAGAGTTCTGTGCTCTTTTGTGAGATGGATGATGCTTTCCATGTTCCAGAAAATGAGTTTCTTCATTACAGAGGGTCTACTTCTATGCAGCCTGACTGTTGTAAGGATGAGTGAGTTGATTCATTCTCTACTTCCATCTCACTGATTTCTGAACTCAGTTTCTCTGCTTCAGGTGTATCTCCTGCTATGGTGTCATAGATTCCCGAAGAAGGCTCTGGAAATCTTGTGCTATCAAAATCAGGACATCTATCTTGGATTATTTTGATCCTTCTTTTCTGGTACAAAGTTCTCCCATATGTTTTCTACTAAATCCTTAAAATCCTTCATCAAATAGAATGACAAGAGGATGATCCTATGCACAGTGAATACACTTTCTCCTCTTCAGGTTTTTAGTTAAAAAAGGAGTTTAATGGGGCCTCCCCCCCAGTATTTAGCTTTTTCTTGCATCTAAATCCCAGTTTATTATGTCACAGAGTTATGCTTCTACAATCAGCGCTGCTCTGGGCCAACTTAAAAGAAAAAATGAAATAAATTATATAGTGCCACCTTCTGGCCCTGTTGTAATCAGACATGTGGCTCTAAATTAAACCTTTCCCCCTCCCATTTTCCAGGAAATAGACAAATCTCACAAGAGAGAGGTAAATTCAAACTTTTAGAAAATGCTAACAAAACATTTTGGCTTTAAGTAAATATATGATAAACATTCAATGGCAAAGGAGAGAAAATATATAGGTGTTAAAATCACAAATAGTGACTTTAAAAAGATCTACATTAAAAATAATTAAAATATAAGACTTTGGGAAGACTACAACCTGATGTCCATCTGCTCCTAATTTAAAAGTAACTGTTTTAATGCAAAGATGATCATCTGAAACATATTTCCTTCTGTCTCAATTATTCCTAGATTTCTTCCCTAGATCCTTATTCTGAAGCTATTGGGAAATGGAACAGTCCACTTTCTCTTTGAGGCCTTTGTTTTTAAATTCTGTTTTTGCTTGAAAAACACAGTCTTCTTAGAACAAATAAAATCTAACAGAAAGGGAGAGAACTTGAGCTAATCTCCCCATCTATGAGATCCCAAAACATGCTTCAGAAAAAGTTATGCTTTCAGACCTATGAATATGCAGTCCTGTTTGGCATGAAGGGCTGGCAATCAGGGAGAATGAGAGCCCATTAACTACAGTCAAGTCTTTGTCCCAACAGTACAACATTTGAATAGAGATTTGGTGTCTGAATACAAGTAGAACTCTCCTCAAGTTTGCAAGGGCCATTTCTAATATGATTTGCAATTATGAGCAGAATTGTGTTCACTTCCAAAGATATGTAAGTAGATTATAACAGGAACAAACATTTCAGATCATGATACTTAACCTTCTAACATTTGGCTCAAATGGAACTCCAGGGCATGCACAGTAGAAATGGTGAAATGGGAAGAGCATGGATGACCCCTTCCATCTCTCCAGTAATCTTATATGCATTCAGAAGTACATAAGGAGGAATATTTTGATGAATAAGTGATATTGTATACAATTGCTCAACCACTACGTTATATAGCACATCAATTAATTAATAAATATGAATTGTATTATTTATCCTACTTTTTAAAAAATGAAATGGTGAATCATTGAACAAGTCTTGTCAATTTTTTGAAATATTTCTCCATGTTGAGGTATTTTTCCCTTTATAAATGTTTCCTTAATTATCCTTTCCCAAATATAAATTGGTACAAATAGCATTCATGGTTGCCCATTAAATTGGTTGCTTTAAATTATGTAAATTTGGAAAGGGCTGTGAATTTAGGAAGCAATAAATACATTAAAAGTTGTACTTAACATTGTCACCAGTGTCAGACACAAACTTCCAATAAACTTCACAGCTGGATAGAAAATAGCTTAACATAGTGGCTGAAAAATTATATAGCTAATGATCATGGATGCTCGCTGCAGAGTAAACAAATACCAGCATATTATAGATAACTTAAAGTGCAACTGGAACAAACCATGACCACAGAACACGCAAAAATGTTGAAAACCATCATCACGACTACATCTCTAAAACAAACTGAATAAAGGAAAACAAAACTTCTCAGGCTAAATATCAGAAGCAAAGAGGTATGTGAACTCAAATGGATAGTCAATAGGTCCAATTATCCACTGTCCACTGTAGAACACTATACCTCCAAAAAGGTCTCAACTATAACATAGATAATGCTCATCATTTAAAATTCTTTGCAGCCTTAGATGCAGCATTTAAAACCCAAGGATTTGCCACAGAAGTCCAAGAAAACATAAGGTAGACAATCATACCACAGACCAGTGAACAGAGAAGCAGAAGCAACTCAAAGCAAGAATAGAGCAGTTCTCAAAAGCTTAAAAAAGAACAAAACCATATCCACCCTCCCAGCAGACAAAGGCCAAACCATGATTATCATGGATAGAACACAATACATACAATAAACCAAAAAATTACTGGAAGACATTGAAATCTGCATCCAGTAAACACCAAACCACATAGAAATTGGATAACCTGAACAAGAGAACCTTTAATGACCTAACCAAGAAAGGTCAAATCACAAAAAAAAAAAAAGAACAGTGGCAGATGAAAAGTGGTAGACCTGTCCTCCCACATTTCTATGGATGTCCCAAAATACACAAGCCCAATATACCTCTACATCCAATTCTACTAATGGAGGGGATCTAACATAACAATACAGAGACTTTACAAAAAAGATTAGACACCTCACAGAGGGGAGCAAATATTCTATCAACTTCCGACTACAATGTCTGTAGAAAATCAGAGACATAAAAGTTGAAGATTATGAAATTATAATTTAATTCAATTTACAGCAGTCTTTACGTGTATAGATCCAGTACTAGTGAAAAATCCATGGCAGCAGGACTACAAACACACTCAACATAGCTAGAGACATTAAGATCAAAATACTGTATCCAGAATCATGGATTTCATCAACCTCTGCCTCACAACTTACTTTCAGTTTTATGGATAAATATATAAAAAAATCAGAGGAACATCCTATGGAATCACAACTTTTAGGACTCATAGCAGAAACTGTAAGCAGAAACTTTCACACATACAACAAAAGAATTTGGTATGTAGATAACATCTTTGTTGTAATAAAAAAGAACAAATAGAGAAAACACATGAAACTATCGACATCTTTAAAATAATAAAATTCACAAGGGAAGAAGAAAAAAAGCACTAGTCTTCCTGGATATCCCCATTAGCAAAGGAAATGCAAGTCTATTGAAAACAACCCATACTTAATTCTCAACTTTTCACAAGAGGAGTTGTGTAAAAACATCATTCACTCCACTTTATCAAAAAATGCAACCATCTATAGAACAACCAAAACAAGCTATGAAAAGGATAACACTTCCACACATCAAAAAATCTCAGAAACAACAGACTATTCCAACCACAAGGCATCACCATAATACACAAACCAAGCCCTCCAAAACATCTCCAGTAAACCAAAAGATTCAGTAGACCAAGGGGGAAAAACAGGAGTCATCTACAACATACAATGTAAGGACTGTAACCAATATTATGTAAAACAGACAGTAAAAAGATTAGCACCCCCATGAACACCAACTAGCAGACAAAAGACATGATGAAAACTCCTTAATTTCACAACACATGAGTAGATGTAACTGGGAAACTGTAGCATCTTAGACCAAGCCAAATTAAAAATGCTAGAGAATTTTGCCTATTAGGTTTTTCTGTTTGCTGAATTCAGCAAATCATAGCAGTTAGATAAAATCTGTTCATCTCATCTCATCTCCCTGCTGCTTGTGGGAATGTTCCCTACAATGTGTGTAGGCAATAGCATGTCTAAAAAAAGAAAAAGGACAAATTATTAAATCAGCCTTGGGATTTGTCATCTGGTTATGTTGAAAAGACTGGAACAATTTGCCAACATAAGGCTGGGATCACAGAGTGCACAGTCGACAGCAAGTATTGTAATGATAATGAACCTATCTCTATAGGACTGACAGAGGCACATAAGTGGCTTTCTGGATCTGATGTTAACAACCGACACCCCAAACAAAATGGATATATTCCTCCTACACAGTTAAGAAATTAATATTTGAAGGATTTAAAAGAGAGAATGTTTGAAGTTCAAATTGTATATATTACTGAGGAAAGTTTTTCGAATAAACAAACAAACCACAGCAGCTTTGAGAGAGAGATACACAACAATAGGAACAGCAGCAGGCTTTTTGATTGAAGGGGTGCTGTTGGGTTCCCCCCCACTTATTAGTATATTGTAACCAATAACAAACTTTTAAAATGTCATTTTAACAAAAAAAAATCATGGTCTATTTTTTCTAGTGTATTAGGGGGGAAAAGTCATAATTGGAAAAAAAGATGAAAAATAATTTCCCATTTTCCCCAAGCTTTCTCATCTCTGTGCAGTGTATCTGGCGATTTCTCCTATTAACAGCTATTAAGATAATTTTTACAATGATCATGACATTTAAAATTCATTATTTCATGAAATAATTATTTGACAATACAAATCTAAATTCACTAGATCATCATGAGAAATTTAAATGGTTGCAAAATCCTAACCACTGATATTTGTACTGTTATCAGAACTATTACTTAAAATAAATACACATGGTCTTATAAAAAGAAAGAAAATAAATTATAAAAATCTGAAAAGCAACAAATGAAAACTATATTAAATTCTAGATTTAGTATTATAGATCTAATACTGCAGCTTACTTAGATTATTCAGAAACACGCAAATATCTTCTGGTTATTATCTTTATATTTGCATCAAATATTAAAACCATACTGTATATATCTCAATTTACCATCTTATGCAACATGTAATATATACAGTTGTTGTTCAGTTGTGCAGTCATGTCCGACTCTTCGCGACCCCATGGACTGCATTACGCCAGGCCCCCCTGTCTTGCACTGCCTCCCGGAGT